>LPNX010220487.1:600016-645187 GCA_001517045.1 Pseudotsuga menziesii
TGCAAGATAAAGAACATTCTTCAACAAGAAATCAGGGAATCCAGGCATCTTCAGTCGAATGGTGCCCATTCCCTTTGGTTTAAGACTTGACTTATCTGCAAAGTACACTATGCCATTTATTGTTTCATTAAGTTCTTCAAAACAGTCTTTTCTAAAAGTCATGTGTGATGTTGCACCAGTATCAAACAGCCAACAATATTTGTAAGATGAAAGTGAAGTCATTTCATTAATTCCAAGATTACAATGTGCAACAATACAATGAGCAGAATCAGAAGATTTACTAGCATCTTGGTTTTTATTGTCATCTTTCTTCTGGTTATGTCTGTCTTTGATGGAGTCCCATGAAGCCCAACACTGATCTGCTGTGTGTCCAGTCTTTCCACAACGCTTGCACTGCAAATCTGATCTTTTGCTGAAGTTTCTTCTTCCTCTGCCTCTCTTGTTGCTCTCTCCTTTGGGATGGTCATTGGATTGGTCTTTGCCAGCAAGGGCAGCACCAATAATAGATGCAAAATTGTGCATATTCAATTTGGAACTTGCAACTTACACAACACTTGGAAAAAGATATGGGATGCAGGTTTATATTCTGCTCCTTTACAAATTACAATATGATTCTGCAGCCTATACAAATAATTTTACAGCCCTATGAAAACAATCTTGCAGCTGCTCTATATTTAATTTTGCAACTCTATATCATTTATTCTAGAGTGGTATTATATAAACAATACATTTCAAATCTTCATCGAAGATGAAAAATACATCAATACAATATCTTGCAGCACCACTTAGTCGAATGAGTTCCCAGTACTTTTTACAGTTTAACACTCTCCAAGCAGTCTTCTTCCTTCAACTCGGTCTTCACATCAATACAGGCTCGCTTGATTTCTCAAGACGCAAGCAGCTCCACGCAGGATTCAAGACGCAAGCAGCTCCACGCAGTTGAATACAGGAGTGAGCTACTTCACTCACATTCAGTCTCAGTCTTCATTTCTTCAAGGCATGATTCAAAATCGCAACCTTCATGTGACTGAGTAAAAGCTTGGGTCTTCAACAAGGATTCTGATTATCTTCAGAGCAGGTTTACTCTATGCAACAATCATAACTCATACAACAAGCTCAGGCTCATACAACAGCCTCACCATTCATAAATATGAAAATATTTGCAGACATTTCGGCAAAGACTCCACGCACAAGATAGGGCATAAATTAGGGTAAAAATTAGGTTTTATGCAGTCTCCAACGGTCAGAGACAACACAACAAAAATATGCAACTTTTTACCTTCACGCAGTTTCAGAAAGGATTAAATCTTCACTGCAGCAATCTTCAGTGACCGAACTTCAACGAACTTACACCAGGAAAAAGAATGAAAATGTTTACAGACTTCACGCAACTGAATGAGGGCATGAATCTTCACCTCCAAGAATACAAGCTTCATGCAATTGGTAATGGCGTGAATATCTCTCTCCACTGTGATTGCAGCAACAACAATATCTCTCTCCACCAATGATTTTTTAGTCTTCAACGCGATCGCAACAACGGTCTTCACACGCACCAGAGACAACTCCAAGTCTGGATGGACTCAACAGCTTCCACGCAATTGTATACAGTCGTGAGCTTCTTCACTCAGGTTTAGAGTCAGTCTTCACACGTTCAGGACAATGGAAGGAAGTCGCAACAGTTTTCCAAGACGAGACTCAAAATCGCAGCATTTATTTCTCCAATTCGTAGCAATCAATTCGTAGAAGAGAAAAAACTCTTCAAGCAACAGCCACGCCTCCAAAATAGACTTCACGTAAAAATCTAGGGTTTATGAATTAATTGAAACACATACTCATTCGCTTTTACCTCCACGCAAATGTATGAGAGCGTGAGTCTCCACCAACGGTCTTCCGTCACCGCACTTCAAATAAATTACAGTTTAAGTCTTCATGCAAATGAAAAGGCCCGAGTATTCAACAACAAGGCGTCTCCAATCTCTGTCGGTCGCAGCTTTCAATTATCAGTCGAAGTTGTAGCTCTCACGATATGCCCTTCTCATTAAGGTTGTATGGAATCCAACTCACACAAATCAAACAGTATTATTACGGCTTCAAATATGGAATGCATAGGCTCCTCACAGATATCTCACAATATTTGATAGAGCACAATCACAAAAACAATATTCAGAACATGATTGTGTACCAGGAATGGTCTCCACACAAAGGCAGAGAACGGTGAGATGGTCTCACACACTCAACGCAACTCCAATTGCACCAAGGTTCAATGGATTAGGGTTTTGACAGTCACAAAGAATGCAGAGTTACAGGAGATGGAAATTGCACCATTCATGGAGGTTAGAGCAGCCAGCGCATGCACCAATGCATGCAATCTGCAGACTGAGGAAAATGAGTGAGCAGTCTGGCAGCAAAGAGGGGCCAGGACTGAAATGCAGCCAGGAGTTATGGTAGGCACCCGCTCTGACACCACTGATAGGTAATAACTCCCGATTCAATTATATTCATGGCTAAAACATTTATTTATACGTTACAATGACTCTTGGGATTACACATCTGAGAGTCTTTTCATCTTCCTATTATTTACACTAACGTATAATCCTGACGGATTATATTCCAACATAAAGGAAGGAGGAAATCAGGAAAACTCAGAAGAGGAATCAACTACTAATGAAGATGAAGAAGAGGAAGGGGAAATCGAGATGGTTACATGTAATAAGAAGAAAGCACAAGGAAGGAAATCGACCAAAAAAGTAAGGCAACAAGCCACGTACAAGGAAAAACTCCAAGGTTCTGAGCTAACCTTGGCAAAAATACTCGCCAGCATGGGAAATACTCGCCAAGAGTAAGTAATGAAGGTTCTCTCCTGGAACTATAGAGGTCTCATAAGCAAAGCAAAAGAAGAAGCTATGAAGGATTTGATCAATCTAGCCCAACCAAACATTTTATTGATTTGGGAGTCAAAGATGGAGAAAGAAGCATTTCTCCAAGTAAGTGGAAAGTTTTGGAAGAAAGGAGGAGGACTCATGGTCAGCTCTAGGGGAGCCTTAGGAGGAATTGGTACACTATGGGACGATAAAAAATTTGAATTAATCGAATCCAAGCACTATCTTCACTAGATTCTTACCAAATTGCTTCACAAAGAATCAAATAGCCAAGTTAGTCTCTTTAATATCTATGTACCTGCCATGTGTGCTAAAAAAAGACTACTGGAATCTCTTAAGGGATGAAAGGAGCAACAGATTGTTGGAAAACATTATTCTAGTCGACAATATAAATGTCACTCTAAAGCAAGTTGAAAAAAGAGGAGGATCTTTGGTTAGAGATCCAATAAGGGAGCGAGTTGACGATATTATTTTAGATTGGGATCTATCTGATGTCATCCCAGCTAAGGGAAAGTTCACTTGGTCCAACAGGAGGTTGGGGCCTGGGCACATAGCGGCTAGATTAGACAAATTCTTGATCCAATACTCCTATCTTCTTCTAGGTTTGAACGTTACCTCTAAAACTTTGCCTTTTGGGGGTTCTGACAACAAGCCTGTCCTTCTAGAGATAAGGAAATATATGAACCTAGGGCCTATTCCATTTTGATTTATCCCACAATGGACCTTACATAAATACTTCCTGGGAATTATTTCTGAAACTTGGGGCTGCTCCAGTTACGTGTTCACCTTTTTACATCTGGGAAGAAAATCCGAGAAGAGTTAAAAAGGTTCTCAAGACTTGGGCCAAAATTGTTGCATCTCCAGCTCAAAGAAGAATCAATGCCATGATAAACCTTTAGGCATACCAACTCAGCATGGAGGAAAGCCATATTTCAAAGAAATACCTAAAAAAAAAAAAAGTAATTCTCCACCAAGCATTACACGTGGCCTATAGGCATGAGGAGGAGTTCTTGAGGCAAAAGTCCAAATTTTTATGGCTTAAAGCAGGGGATCGAAATACTGCATTTTTGCATAAATAGGCAGAAGCGAGAAAGAACTACAAATTAGTTCAAGAGATACATACGCCCGACAAAGTCATCCAAGATTTCGATGAAATTAAAATGGAAGCTACTAAGCATTTTAAAACAACATACTTTGTTGAAACCGATATCACTCTCCCAAACACAGCGATAATGGAACTTGTGCCAAATTTGGTTAAGAGCAAGGAAAATAATGGTCTCATACAAAGGATCACATTAGAGGAACTAAATACTGTCGTGGAGAATATGGAGGAAGAAAAGGCTCCAGGCCTGGACGGGTTCAACGTAAAATTCGTCAAAGTGTGCTGGGAAATTGTGCACAAGGATCTTTTTAAAATGGTTTTAAAAGCTCAGCATTGTTAAAGAACCAGAGGAAGCTATAATTCTACGTTTTTGGCCCTCATACCCAAAGAAAGAGACATTGTGGCATTTGACAGATACCGACCCATTTCACTGTCCAACATTGGGTACAAGATAATCAACAAAATAATGGAAAACATACTAAAATCATCCTGCACCGTATCATTCCAGAGAACCAAGGGGGTTTCGTCAAAGGAAGGAGAATTTGGGATAGCATCATCTTGGTCCAAGAGGCAATCCACTCCAATCTAAAGAGCTGTTAAAAAGAAATGGTGGTAAAAATAGACTTAGCCAATGCATTTGACAGAGTCTGTCACTCCTTTCTCTTCCAAGTGATGCTAAGGTTCGGATTTGATCCGGGCTTCATCCGCTGGGTGAAAGCCTGTATAAGTGACCTGTGGATTGCCCCCCATCATAAATGGAAGAGTTGCAACCTTCATTCAAGCCTCCCGAGGTCTTAGACAAGGTTTCCCGCTCTCCCCGCTACTGTATGCAATCTAAGCTTTGGTGATGAGCTTACAACTCGAGCAAGCCAAGAGGGATCACGACTTAATAGGCATCATAATTGTTGGGCCCAGGATAGAAGGCATAATTCATATGGAATTCTACCTAAGTAAGGGAAAAGGAGTACAAGGAAGAAGGAAAAGGAGCGGTGACATGAGAAACAACATCAAGGAAAAAGGGAAGGATGTTGCGATAGAAGAAGTAAGAAAAGGAGAAAGGAAAAGTAAAGGCACAGGACAAGGAAGCTGCACCAGTTTTGTAAGCTATGACAAAAGTACAGAGTAGGTGATGTGATGACATGGCTGAATATTCCCGAAAGCATGCGTGCAGTGAAGGTAATGGTTAGAAAGTGACAGTAAGGCATGATGCAGAGAAGTAGAAGCCCTTAGCAATTGTGGGTACGAGTTCGACTGGAGCTGGCAGAAACCACATGCATAAAGGCATTTTTGTAAGTTAGGACAATAGCGCCTCTTTGGTCACATTTTTCTATAATACGAAAGACAGCCTGTAGGCTGAAGATAGCAAGTCGACTAAGATAGTGACTAAAGTTAAGTCTGTTAGAGTCTGTATCAAGTCGTGATAGAGTCTGTAACAAGCATGTATGGGAATATATCGAGTCTATAATAAGTCTATAAAAGGAGAAACCCGAGCAGTACATGGGTTAGCCAGTTAGCCGGTCGATTAGTTATCCTATTTCCTAGTTCTTGTTTAGACACTCTCTGAGCTAAGTAGAGGATACATCAGTTTTGACTAGAAACTTTGGATCACTAAGTCCATCAGAGTAGGTGGATCTGCAGCTGAGTGCACAGATAGATATAGAAGGTCGAGTCGACCTAGGCTATGTGCGGATCGTTGAGTAGGACTAGAGTAGAGTGATAAAGATAGAGAAGAACATAGAGCATGATACGGAAAAGAAGTCTGTACAAATAGAAGAGAAGATCTTGAACAGAGACTGTAGCTTTAAGTACAGATAAAAGGTGCATCTATTTTCTCATGCCAATTCCAAATGAAGAGCACCTTGTCGTTTTTGCCTGGATGCGTTTCCACGTTACATGTTGTGTATATGTGTGAATGTTGAATAACTTAGACAAATGCCTATTTATTGTGTTGATGATTGATTGGTTATTATGCTTTAAAATATAACTACATGAATGTTGTATTTCAAGCAAGGAATATATCTGCGATGATTGTTCACTGTACATTTGCGTAAGATTGCACGACTAAGGGTGATTAATACTTCAGTATTAATAGTTAAAGTGCAACCCACCAACCCAACTTCTTGGTCTTCATTGGAAACCTTGGCGCAGGGATAAGGAATTAAACACCCTCCCACACAAACTATGGAAACATGGTTATGGAAGTTACCCATAAGAACTGAGATATATCGGGTGAGACGACTTCCATATCGCAGGTGCTACCAATTGGGATCTGCTCTGTTGGGATGATATCTTGGGCTTTGTTGCACTGACTAGAGAAAGGAGAGTGAACCTAGGTCGCAGGGGGGAAAAGGCCAAAAAATGGTTTCCGTTGCTGAGACCTTAAAGTGTGTATTGAGGGATATGTTCTGGCATCCCATGAAACCGAAGATCCAAAGTTGGGTGGACGCAAAAGAGCTAGAGTTTGCACAGGAAGAAAGTGAAGGATTTCGGTGGACGCTAATGGAGTGGTTAGAATGGTACATATATTCAGACATTCACGAGATTTTCTTTGTCGAGTTCCCCATTCTGTTGTATGAATGGTTATCTAAGTTGACAACCCAGAAAAAGAATTGTCAAGGAGGGGAACCGACAGAGTGGACTCCAGCCTTGATTGAGTGGCTGAAAAGAATCAACAACCCTATTTCAAGGGCTATGGATTTATGGGTAGACAGTATCATAGAAGGATATATCACTGAGTTCGTCATTGACACGATAACCTCATACAGTGAGTCCGAGAAAAAAAAATTCAAGGACCACGCAATATATACCTTTCATCTTGGAAGACATGGATCAAAATGCTCATATGTGAAAAGGGCATTCTCCGAATGATAAATTGATAAGAAAATGGTGGCTATGTCTCAGCAGAACCCTAAAGTGAGATGTTCCCTGGAGAATGTGGAACTGAACTAGACTCTGGATTTTTGAGAAGTGGAAGGAGAATCAAGTCCGACAATGTTGGCAGGGGTATTGGGTAAGTGAGTTGCGCAACACCACGGAGGCTGCGCAAGCTCACGCCCCACCGCGAAGGTCCACAATAGTGCGATAAGCGGAAGAATAACCGTTTTTGGAAATATTTATGCAATTTTGTACCAATTGACCACATTTTGTGGATATAGGTAACTAGTTTGTTAGAAGTTAGTTAGAAGTGGACCTTGGATGTGAAGGCGCAAGCCTATATATAGAGTTAGAATTGCAAGTGTAAAAGATATAGATTTGATGAGAGAGATCATGTGATCAATCCTTTTTGTGATCTAAGGTGTGCTTTTGTCGCTTCATTTTGTCTTTGAGCACTTTTTGCTTCGTTTATGTCGATCAATTAGTGAATCTGGGCAGTAATCGTGCTCCTGCCATGGAGAAGTATTGTATAACTTGGATCTATTGCGCATAAGTAATATGACATGGCAGATGTTACTTTGAATTGATCTTATTTCTTATGTCTTTTCTGTCGTCTTGATCTGCAATGACTATGATGGATGTTTTATGAATAAATGTTACTACTGCGATGAATGAAGTAATGCGATCAGTCAGTGATTTACTAGTTATATATATGTAATGCATGATGTGATTCTCATAGACTATCTGTTGATTATAAAGTTCAATCGCTGAGAACGTACCCTCCCTTCCCACTGCTGGAAACTTGGTTCCGACAGATCTCCCTCGACATCTCGGGTGAGACTTCATCCCCTCCGTGGGTGTTTCCAGGCAAGTTCAAACCTGTTTGGGCCGGTGCTCCAAGAGATCGCCCTGGTTGGGCGTTGACAGAGTGGGAACCCCTGTCGATGAGGCTTTGTTGGTGGATCGCGCCAACAAATGGTTCTCTTGTCAGGATCTCATTGCAACTAAAGGGAGGATATGTTGTGGCATCCGACAAAAATCGAGATTGAAGAGAGGTTTGATCTAAAGCTGCGAGAGTTCACTGAAATAGAGAACCAGAATCCGAAGTTGTCGACACCCAGGTGGCTGAACAGATATATCTACGATGGTCCCTATGAGTGGTTCTTTTGTGAATTTCTGGTCATACTGTAAGAATGGCTAACGCACTTCACTTATAATAAGAATAACTATCAAGGCGGAGAGCCAATATCCTGGACCCCTGAACTGATCCAGGAACTACAAGAAACCAATAACAAAGCATCGCGAGCTATTGAAGTATGGTTGGATAGTATTCTGGAAGGATTCATCACTGAGTTTGCAGTCGAAACCAGTAAGGAATACAGTGAAGCAGAAAGAGAGTTCTTCAGCAGTCCACAAGGTAGGTTCTTGTTGTCTCTACAATTATCTATTAAGATGCTTCTTGCATATGCTCATCTGCGAGAAGGGACGCTGCGATGAAAAGGGAAGGAAAATGGCAAGGTAAGGGGTAGATGGGTATGAGTTCTGACGAGACGGTGAAGGTCACTGAGGAAACAAGTGGTTGTACGAGGGGAAGAGCAAGGTTTCGACAAGAGAAGAGGCAGAGGATAGGGGAAGGTCCTGCTGCGATTGAGACGCAAGACCACAAAGAACAACCACATGGGACAAAGTGACCCTATAGCGACGACGAGGATGACCAGACCCAGATTACATCTAGGATAGCAGGAAGCTCGAACCCCAGCAAAAACATGTTCACACCTCTGCACACTACTCCACCAACAAGTAGAAAAGCGCATTCTACGTCACCTTGTCAAACATGCCATCAACAGTCTAGCAGTAGAACACCATTTGTGGGAAGAAGGCCCAAAATGGCAGGCGATGAGATGAAGTTAGCTATATTCCATGGAAATGGGACTGATGACCCGACGCAGTACTAGTTCTTATGTGAAGCAGTTTGGACTGCTAGACAGAGTTTGGATGATGAAATCAAGAGAAGCTAATTGGTGACCACCCTCGAGGTCGTGCGCTTGAATGGTACATGAGGTTCATGTAGGTTCCATAGGGAACCCCAGTGAAAACACTTAATGAGATCCGGGAAGGACTATTCGAGGAATTTAAGAAACCCAAATATGACGCCCAATACATTACAGAACTCAAGGAGATTAAGCAGTTTCCAAATGAAACTATTTGGGATTTTGATCAACAGTTTAAGATATTGATGGCTCAAGTCAGCTTTAAAATGAGTGATGTTAAACATAAGGAGTGGTTTATCGCTGCACTGGTTCTGCACATCAGACAACCGTTAATGTAGCAAAATATCGCGATAAAGAATGAGGCCCTGGAGATGGCAATGAAGTTAGAAGCTTCACCTATTGGGGAGACTGCAGTTGGCATGAACTAGATTCAAGCGCAGCTAGAAAATTTGATGCTCCAGCTACAGGATATTAAGAAGGTGAAAGAAGAGCATGATGATCTATGGTGCACGCGATGTCGCACGGATGGCCATACCAAAGACACATGTCCAACTTTCCAAAATTATTTGCTATCAGGAGCGTCAAACCCTTTGAGTTGCGTTGGTGTGCCATGGTGTTGCATTTGTCAGGTATATGGGCATCGACACAAAAATGATAGCTACATGCAGAAGATGGTTACGAAGGCAAAAAGTTTGTATTGCTCCTCTTGTCGCTTAGTAGGGCACAAGGATAAGGACTGTTGAGCTTACGACCTAATTCAAGAGAGAACATATGATTCATATTTCATCAAGGGTGAGGATCCTTGCATGATCTAGCTGTCGTAGCCATATATGGTACAGCCAACAGTACAATATGCACCACCTCCGCAAGTGCAGTTTATTCTGTTGCAACCACAACAACAGTTCGCATCGCAACCGTAGTTCGTAACACAACCACAATTTGCACCGCGACTGCAGTATAATCAGGTGTCGATCGCTCAGCCTCAACAATAGTATGTTCAAGCAGTGCACTACATTCAGTAGCAACCGAATCCCCCACAATAGCTAGCCCAACAACAGTATCAACAAACCGGAGGATTTCGAGGAGGATTCCAGGGAGGATTTAGGTGACGAGGAGGAGGGCGAGGTTGGGAATCCATCTAGTGTAACACTTGCAAGGTATTTGGCCACTATGAGAGGGAGTGTTGTACACTGCGCAGCAAGCGAGCATAATGTCAAAAGTTGCCATCTGTTGATTGCAAAATGGCAGGCCAAGCACATCCCTTAGTTGCAGAACCAGTTTCAAAACCAAAACGATGTGCAGAATCAGTCTGATATCCCACCATAGACTCAGAACCAGTCGATGAACCCACCACTGATTCAAAATCCACCACTGAATCCAGCTCCAAACCTGAATTAAGGATCCATGATTGCGACGATTATAGCAAAGCCCAAGCTGTCAATGTTGTTGTTGTCACTCGTGCAAGTGCGACAACTGGAGAAGACAGACCTCGTCCACAAGTTCGGCTCACGGGGAAGAAAAAGACAGCCTTTGATATTGCAACAGAGAAGGATACGTTCTTTCAGGCCAAGCATGCAATCGGGAGGAATCCGGGTAAGTTACCTATTGTTGAAATGCCATTTGATTTTGATCCTTCTATAGAGGCAGGACCATCGCGACAACATGGTACCTTGCATCAATTCTTTGAGAGCTATCTATTGTTAGCTAGAGATCCGAAGGATCTCAGTGAGATTGAGAAGTTGTTGAGCCAAAGGGATTAGCTGCTAAAGGATTCTGCAGTAAATTCCCTCCAAAAGAGAAAGACAGGTAAAGAGATGAGGATGAACATCCAGATAGGGGACTACGAAGTCGATTTTGTTATTCTGGATATAGGATCGAATGTGAATATTTTGACCAAGCAAACTTGGTAGTTGATGGGAAATCCAACCTTGGGGTGGTCCCTTGTGCAACTACGACTAGCAAATCAGGCCAAGGTTCAGCCCATTGGTCGTGTCTCAAACATGGTTGTCGATGTCGAAGGTATGAAGACATATGTCGATTTCGACAATATTGAAGTAGTTGATGGTGGAGGCTCTTATCCTATGTTGCTAGGGATTGGATGGGCCAATGATAGCATGGTAGTTATCAATTTCAAGAAGCAAGTTATGACATTCAAAAACCAAGATATCAGAGTCATTGCTCCCATGGACCCTCCAGAGGGATAACGATATATTGAACCTATCAAGGATGAGGTTGGTAGAGGCTGCAATCATGCCTACAACATCTTTGAGGACTATATCTAGCCTACTGTCGATGATAAACTCGGATGGCATAGCACTAGCTCTGCGTCTTCTGATTCTGATGATGCTTTAGAAAATTGGTAAAATCGACTTCATGTGATGTCTTTTAGAAAATGTGGTCTGATTATGAAATCTCTATGCCGTGTTGCGACTGAGATCATCAAGCTACCAGTTTATGAAGGACTACCAGAGTTAACTGAATTCCTCCAAGAATTTGAAGAGAAAGCATTTGAACTGCAAAGGCTGTTGGCACCGGAGGAAGCATTGAAAGCTACCCCAGCGCGCTGGTGGGTGGCTCACAAACTAGTAATCCATGGATGGGCACAATGTCGACAATTGATGATGGTGTGCTTCGATAATTCAAAGACCTATCCTGCTAGGTGCAATGACCCCACCGGTCATTTAATGGAATGTCAGGCTTTGTGGGCATCGCGACCCAAGGATGAGTGGGTCCATGCTTTTGTTCATACTTTGGAAGAAATGCCTAGATTCTTGTATCTAGCGGCAGAACTGCGCAGAACCATCACTACATGGGAGGAGTCATCGATTTTCTTTGTGCAAACTTTTAATTTCTGGGACGCTAATCCTGAGGTCCACAATGCACTCCAACTCATCCATGATGTAGTCCTGAGGGTTGTGATACCCGCATACCTGGTACATCCACATGTGCAGTGTCATATGCAATCTCTGATGATCTGCTATAATCTATCTAGTGAGCCTAAAGATGATGATGACATGAGGAACGTCAACATTCCGGAATCAAAAGACAGTCACAATGTTGTAGCACCGGACATACCAATTGACCCCATGAGTCAGCCACTGAAGATCCACAAAGTTAGCATTGGGACAGAAGAGAAACCGAAGTTTGCTAATATTGGGGACTATTGGGACGATAAGACAATGGCACAGATTAAGGATTTGCTGCATGAGTTCCAAGATCTATTTTTGACACGGTTCTCAGAAATTAAAGGGATATTAGGGGATCTAGGGGAGATGAAGATACCATTGAAACCATATTCGAAACGTGTGTGACAGGGGCCATATCGACTGAACCCACGATACAAAGAACAGGTCAAAGCTAAGCTTGACTGGATGTTGGACGCCAGCATCATTGAGCCTGTTGAGGAATCAGAATGGATAAGCCCTATGGTGGTTCAGGACAAAAAGACTGGAGAAGTTCACATTTGTGTCGACCTGCGGAAGCTGAATGATGTCTACTTGCATGACCCATTTCCCATGCCTTTTACATATGATGTCCTTGAAGGGGTAGGCGATCAGGAGATGTACTCATTCACGGATAGCTTTTCGGGGTATCACCAGATCCGAATTGCAAAGGAAGATCGACACAAGACCACATTCGTCGCTGAATGAGGTTGTTTTCAATATACAGTCATGCCTTTTGGGTTGAAGAATGTGCCAGCGACCTTTTCTCGAGTGGTTGTCGCTGCATTCAAATATTTCATTTAAAAATTTCTGCAGGTATACATGGATGACTAGACAGTCTATGGTTTCGTTAGAGATCATTTAGAAAACCTGCGATTGATGCTGGAAAGGTGTCAACAGCATCAAATCGCACTAAACTCGAAGAAGTGCATTTTCCGCATGCCATTCGGAATGTTCTTGGGACATATCGTGTGCAAGCAAGAGTTGTTGGTTGACCCTACGAAGATTGCACTTATCCTTAGTCTACCACCACCGACAACTGTGAAGATGCTTCGGGCGACACATGGGGTTCTATCGCAAGTTCATCAAAGGATATGCCACGATTACGGGCCCCATGGAGAAGCTTCTAAAGAAGGATGTCGCATTTGAGTGGAATATTGAGTGTCAGGGGAGTTTCGACACACTAAAGGCCAAGATGGCCTCGGCGCCTATCTTGGTATTCCCTGATTGGAGCAAGGAATTCCACGTCCATGTCGATGCCTCTTCTATTGCGCTAAGGGTAGTACTTGCGCAGCCATGTGAAGGCGACCTGGATCATCCAATTGCATTTGCCAGTAGGAAGTTGTCTTTTGCAAAAAAAAATTACACAACCATCGAGAGAGAGGGCTTGGCCATGGTTCATGCGCTACAAAAATTTCGACACTATTTGCTAGGCTATCACTTCAAGATGTTCATGGACCATTTTGCTTTGCAATACCTAGTCAATAAGCCTGTGTTGGGGAGGAAGATCTGTCGGTGGTTGCTACTTTTCTAGGAATTTGACTTTGAGATAATTATGAAGCCAGGCCAGTTGAATGTTGGCCCCAATCATCTGTCTTGCATTGAGCTAAGAGAAGAGCCTACTAATATTGATGATGGATTGCCCAATGCACAATTGTTCCTGGTAGAGATCACGGATGACCACTTTGCTCCAATCATTAAGTTCTTGGAAACCGGAGTTGCTCCAGAGGACATGTTGATTAATCAAAAGAAGTAGTTGGTAGTGAAAGCTTCATATTTCCAGCTGATTGCGAGACAATTATACAAACTTGGACCAGATTAAATCTTGCGATGGTGCATCTTACCGCATGAGCAATGACCTATTCTAGCAGAAGCACATGCAGGAATTGCAGGAAGCCACTATGGTGGCTGAGCTACTGCGCACTGAGTTACGGTGGCCTACCTTACATACTGATGCGGTGGATTATGCGCGAAGCTGTGATGTCTGTCAACGTGTTGGCAAGCCTTCATGGCGGGATGAGATGCCATTGGTGCCCTAGGTAACTCTACAACCTTTTGATAAATGGGGTGCGGACTTTGTGGGTCCAATTACTCCACTAGGCAAGAGGAATGGTGCGGGGTACATCATTACAGCAACTAATTATCTGACCAGGTGGGCACAAGCCGCACCAGTCATGGATTACACTGCTGCGACAGCCGCCAAATTCATATTCGAGAATATTCTGAACATGTTTGGATGCCCTAGGATATTGATGAGTGACCAGGGAAGTCACATTATCAATCGAACTGTGAGAGCGCTAACTGAGGAATTACAGGTACAACATCAGAAAAGCACACCCTACCATCTGCAGGCAAATGGCACTATCGAGGCCTTCAACAAAATATTGGAAACCGTGCTTACAAAGGTATGCAATACTAATCGCGATGATTGGGATTTGAAAATCCCAATGGTACTACGGGCATATCGTACCACTTGTAAAAGATTGACAGGACAAACACCATTCGAATTAGTATATGGGCAAGAAGCAGTCATGCCAATGGAATACCTTGTTCCTACTCTCCAAATTGCTATTGCGACAGACATGGATGATACAGAGGCACTAGAGGAGCGTATCGCACAATTGATCCAACTAGAAGAGGACCGCTTTGTCGCAGGCTTCCACCCGTGTGTTGAGAAGGATCGACGGGAGGCATGGCATGATCGCCATATTAAGAACAAGCAATTTACATAGGGAGATTTGGTACTGGTATATGAAAATAAGTTCCTAAAGCATCCAGGTAAGTTATAGATGCACTGGTTAGGTCCATGCATTGTTCATTCAATTACTTATGGGGGTGCAGATCAATTACAGCAATTAGATGGTGCGGTGCTGCCAAAACTCTTGAATGGCAGTCGCTTGAAGCCCTATAGGACAGGGCCTAAGCCGTGCAATGCTTGAGGCACTACGCAAGAAAAGAAAATAAATTGTAGGTAGATTACAGTGAAGCGAGCGCAGAGGACAATGCTGCGCAAGGATAACGCTCAGTAGTGTTATGAGGGAGACCATCGACGACAGTCGCAGGATTGTGGGGTGGTCAAATCAATAATAAATATAGACAGTTAATACTGGTAATTGGTGGCACTTGATGAAGCGACGTGCATTTATGATTGATCCGACCGTTCGTAGTATGGGATCACCGACGAATTTATGGTTATTAATGCTAGATTCAGGCATGATGGATATGGTAGATTTGGTAATGATGAGGCAGATCAGGCGATGGGTTATAAAAACAAGTGGGATATGGACACAAGGTCTTATTTAGTTGAGTCGAGTGAAGTGTTGAGTTCAGTGCAGGAGTAGAAGGGAGTGTGATAGGCATGGAGTGAACTTTTAGTTGCATTGTGAGCATTGTAGAATGCGGCATGCCGCGCACTCCCAACACAGTTGATATTTCGAGCGAGCAAGAATCCCCCATCTAACCTATGCGGGTTGAAGAAGAAGTCATGAGCATTCCAATTAGGTCCTCT
This sequence comes from Pseudotsuga menziesii, assembly GCA_001517045.1. Lineage (NCBI taxonomy): Eukaryota > Viridiplantae > Streptophyta > Pinopsida > Pinales > Pinaceae > Pseudotsuga > Pseudotsuga menziesii. The sequence continues at coordinate 615,313 of LPNX010220487.1, forward strand.
TCGATCCCTAGAGCAAAGCGGAAGGCCCAAAATCCCAGTACCACACCGCCACCCAAGAGATATACGCGCACGACTACTAGGGTGCAAAGGGAAGAGACCGGACCATCAAGCTCATGCCCTATTGAGTCTGCAGCACCCAGGGGTGTCTCTATCAACAATATCCCTGGGTATGTGGCCCCAACGCGGCTAGGGACAAAGCCGAGGAAGCTAACAAAAAATCAGAGGTATCCACCAAAGTTGTCGTCGCTACAGGAAGGGATGACTTGCCCGAGGGACATCATATCCGCATTGACCAAGATGAAGTACAAAGAACGTGATTTGCTGCTGTTAAAGGATGTCATGGATGAACCATATCAGTCAGTTCCTACGATACCTGGCGCGCCTATTCTCCGGATTCCTCACCCATGGGCGCAGGGATTGGATAAGTCTGGGTTGTTGGGGCTCATTAACATGCCTCATTTTGGGAGATTGAACAAAGTGAATGCATGCGTCAAGCAATTGTTAGCATGCTTTCATGGTGGGAAGCTATGGTTGAACGAACCTATCCAGGTCACGGTTGACCTGATTGCTAACATTACAAGGTTTCCAAAGGTTGGCGAAGATCTGACGGAGTATTTCAGAGGGCAGGATAATGATAAAAAGCTTTCCAAGCAGTTAAAGGAGAGGTTCGGGTTGCAGTGTGATGGTCGAGCCTATTGCATTGACAATATTTCGAGCGAATAGTGCGGATTGGGGCATGTATTTTGGCCAGCAGGATTGTCAGGAAGAATCAGCATGTCCAATGTAATTCAAGGGTAGTTGTGTGTGCACAAAAATACGTCGAAGGGGTCCAAATGAACAGGTCCTTGTTTTTGCTAAACCAGTTGTTAGAAGATGTTGTTGCCACTCAAGCCAGAGAACGCAATTTTTTCTATAGTTGGTTATTAATTCTCATTGCCTTGGTCGCATGGATGGAGCTGGAGGACTACCAACCGATGTTAGTCGCTACGGAAAGAGTATGCAAAGGTGCTCAGTATCAAAACTTATGTTGGGTTGTAGAACCCAGTCGACAGCAGGACTATGCGATCCATTTTTGGGTCTATTAGGAAGCACTACAGACCACAACCACCAAGGTTCCCCGTTTATCCAATGACGCCACATCCATGTATCAGAGGATTATTCAGTTTGTTATCAGGCCTCATTCCATTTACATCCAGGTGCGATGGGATCCTGACAAACAATGGCTACCTATGCCCTACAAAATTGTAGATGCATAGTTGGAGGTCGTTGTTTAAGATTGGTCAGTTGACTGGCACAAACTGGTGAGCGTAGAGGAACTCTCTACAGGGCCACCAATAGATGCCCCTTATGAACCAGTCCCAAAAGGGAAAGATCTCCATGACTCTTGTTAGCTGACATAAAATCAAACAGGATAGGATGGAAGGAGGACTTGACATAAAAGATCTAAAGTATCGGAATTTGGAGAGGGGAGCTAAGCTCCTCTGGAACTTGTTTGAAACGAAGCATACCTGGAGCAGCTAGGTGTTAAGACACAAATAATTTCCAGGCCCAAGACAAAAGGTGTCTGGATTCAGAGAGTATGATTAAACAAGGCTTTGCCATATTCTCCCTCTACAAGAAAGCTCTGGCTCGGTTCAAAGATGAGGTCTTCTAGATACCTTGAGATGACAAGCATATTAATATATGGCAAGATTCCATACTGAGGAAGTCACTGCTATCGTGTACTCCCAATATCAAACGTTGGTTAGATAGTCACGATAAGTCTACTCTTTGGGATATTTCCAGCTGGGATCCCGTCCCACCTCATCGTTGGATTGGTTGGGACCTTCTAGTCTGGCCTACAAAATTGGAAGAGGGTAAGTCACGTTTCATGGAAAAGCTAGTAGGAGCAGTGCCCATGGCCAACAAGGTAACTGATAGGCGAGGATGGGGGGGTAGCTTTGGTGCATACATGACAACGCAAAGGTATAAACTGTTCTCTACGATTCCAAATGTGTCAAATAATCCAAGGTGTTGGGAAATGGTTTGGAAAGTGAAGAGACTACCAAAAATCGATATGCTAAGTTAGACTCTTGTCCACGGAAGAGTGTTAACGGGAAACAATCTAGAAAAAAGAGGGATAGTTAGGTCGTTCTGCTGCCCGTTGTGCAATCAAAGCAAAGAAACCAGCCTTCACCTGTTAATAACCTGCTCCTTCACCCGTAAGGTATGGGATCAACTGATCCATCGATGATTTGGTAATATGGCTCTTCCGAACAATATTCAATAGTGTTATGAGATGTGGGATTGAATGTATCAAGGCAGTCTGGAAAATAAAAAGGTTTTAAATTCTGCTAGATGATGCTCCCAAAAGTTATGTTTTGGAACATTTGGATTGAGCGAAACCAAAGAGGAAGGATGCTGTGACAGAAGAAGGAAGAAAATGAGAAAGGAAAAGTAAAGGCATGGGATGAGGAAGCTGCACCGGTTTTGTAAGCTACGATGGAAGTACAGAGTAAAAGATGTGGTGACATGGCGGAATATTCACAAAAGCAGGCTTGCAGAGAAGATAACGACCAGGAAGTGACAGTAAGGCATGATGCAGAGAAGTAGCATACCTCAACGATCGTGGGTATGAGCTCAGTTGGAGCTGGTAGAAACCACACGTGTAAAGGCATTTTTGTAAGTCAGGTCGATAGCACCTCTTTGGTCATATTTTGCTAGAATAGGAAAGACAGCCTATAGGCTAAAGATAGCAAGTCAGCTGAGAGAACGACTGTAGCTGAGTCTGTATCAAGTCATGATTGAGTCTGTAACAAGCATGTATGGGAATATATCGAGTCTGTAATAAGTCTATAAAAGGAGAAACCCAAGCAATACATGGGCTAGCCAATTAATTGATTGACCAGTTATCCTATTAGCTAGTTCTTGTTTAGACGCTCTCTGAGCTAAGTAGAGGATACAACCGTTTTGAGTTGGAAACTCTGGATCGCTGAGTGCATCAAAGTAGGTGGATTTGCAACTGAGTGCGTAGACAGAAAGAGAAGGTCGAGTCGATCTAGGGTGTGTGTGGATCGTTGAGTAGGAGTAGAGTAGAGTGATAAAGATAGAGAACAACAAAGAGAATGAGAAGGAAAAGAGATCTATAGAGATAGAAGAGAAGATCTTGAATAGAGTCTGTAGCTTTAAGTAGAGACAAAAGGTGCATTTATTTTCTCATGCCAATGCCAAATGAAGAGCACCTTGTGGTTTTTGCTTGGATGGGTTTCCACGTTACATGTTGTGTATATGTGTGAATGTTGAATAACTTAGACAAGTGCCTATTTACTGTGTTGATGATTGATTGGTTATTATGCTTTAAAAGATAACTGTATAAATGTTGTATTTCAAGCAATGAATATATCTGTGAAGATTATTCAGTATACATTTGTGTAAGATTGCATGACTAAGGGTGAGTAATACTTTGGTATTAATAGCTAAAGTGCAACCCACCAACCCACCTTCTCGGTCTTTGTTGGAAACCTTAGCGCAAGGTCAAGGACTTATAAACCCTCCCACAGAAACTGCGGAAACATGGTTATGGCACTTACCCATAAGAATTGAGATATCTTGGGTGAGGCGACATCTATGTCGTAGGTGCTGCTGGCTGGGCTCTACTCTGTTGGGCCGATATCTTGGGATTTGTTGCGCTGACCAGAGAGAGGGGACTGAACCTAGGTCGCAGGGGGGAAAAGGCCAACAATAATGGCTCGAGGAACTAAAGACACTAATCATGCACAGTTCGTAGATGATACGATCTTTGCTAGGAGGCGCCAATAAGCTAATAGCAAACAGATTCAAGTCTGAATTGGACACCTATTGCCAAGCATCTGGTAGTAAGTTAAATATCAGAAAGAGTAAGATCTACATATGGAATATAAATCCTAGGGAGATGTCTAGAATCTCGCGCATCTTAGGAATCGAACGAGTAACAACCTGGGATTCCTTTAGATACCTAGGGGTCCCAATCTTCAACAGCAAGCCGAAAATCACCGAGTGGAATCCGCTAATAGAAAAATTCAAGAACAAAATCCAAGACTGGGGAGCAGTTTGGCTAAATTCAGCAGGGAAAATAATTTTGATAAAATCCGTCCTTAATAGATTTCCCCTATATCAATGCTCAATTATGCTGGATCCTTCTAGAATCATCGCCAAGATTGAAATCCTACTGAAACTCTTCCTCTGGCAAGGAGGGAAAAACAAGGGAGGAAAGAAATTCCCTCTTGTTAGCTGACATAAAATCAAACAGGCTAGGATGGAAGGAGGACTTGACATAAAATATCTAAAGTATCAGAATTTGGAGGTGGGAGCTAAGCTCCTCTGGAACCTGTTTGAATTGAAGCATACCTGGAGCAGCTAGGTGTTAAGACATAAATAATTTCCAGGCCCAAGACAAAAGGTGTCTGGATTCAGAGAGTATGATTAAACAAGGCTCTGCCATATTCTCCCTCTACAAGAAAGCTTTGGCTCGGTTCAAAGATGAGGTCTTCTAGATACCTTGAGATGACAAGCATGTTAATATATGGAAAGATTCCATACTGAGGAAGTCACCGCTATCCTGTACTCCCAATATCAAACGTTGGTTAGATAGTCATGATAAGTCTACTCTTTGGGATATTTCCAACTGGGATCCCGTCCCACCTCATCGTTGGATTGGTTGGGACCTTCTAGTCTGGCCTACAGAATTGGAAGAGGGTAAGTCATGTTTCATGGAAAATCTAGTAGGAGCAGTGCCCATGGCCAACAAGGTAACTGATAGGCGAGGATGGGGGGTAGCTTTGGTGCATACATGACAACGCAAAGGTATAAACTGTTCTCTACGATTCCAAATGTGTCAAATAATCCAAGGTGTTGGGAAATGGTTTGGAAAGTGAATAAACTACCAAAAATCGATATGCTCAGTTAGACTCTTGTCCACGGAAGAGTGTTAACGGGCAACAATCTAGAAAAAAGAGGGATAGTTAGGTCGTTCTGCTGCCCGTTGTGCAATCAAAGCAAAGAAACCAACCTTCAACTGTTAATAACCTGCTCCTTCACCCGTAAGGTATGGGATCAACTGATCCATCGACGATTTGGTAATATGGCTCTTCCCAACAATATTCAATAGTGTTATGAGATGTGGGATTGAATGTATCAAGGCAGTCTGGAAAATAAAAAGGTTTTAAATTCTGCTGGATGATGCTCCCAAAAGTTATGTTTTGGAACATTTGGATTGAGTGAAACCAAAGAGGAAGGATGCTGTGACAGAAGAAGGAAGAAAATGAGAAAGGAAAAGTAAAGGCATGGGATGAGGAAGCTGTACCAGTTTTGTAAGCTACGACGGAAGTACAGAGTAAAAGATGTGGTGACATGGCGGAATATTCACAAAATCAGGCTTGCAGAGAAGATAACGACCAGGAAGTGACAGTAAGGCATGATGCAGAGAAATAGCATCCCTCAATGATCGTGGGTATGAGCTCAGTTGGAGCTAGTAGAAACCACACGTGTAAAGGCATTTTTGTAAGTAAGGTCGATAGCACCTCTTTGGTCATATTTTGCTAGAAGAGGAAAGACAGCCTATAGGCTAAAGATAGCAAGTCGGCTGAGAGAACGACTGTAGCTGAGTCTGTTAGAGTCTGTATCAAGTCATGATTGAGTCTGTAACAAGCATGTATGGGAATATATCGAGTCTGTAATAAGTCTATAAAAGGAGAAACCCAAGCAATACATGGGCTAGCCAATTAATCGATTGATCAGTTATCCTATTAGCTAGTTCTTGTTTAGACTCTCTCTGAGCTAAGTAGAGGATACAACCGTTTTGAGTAGGAAACTCTGGATCGCTGAGTGCATCAAAGTAGGTGGATTTGCAGCTGAGTGCGTAGACAGAAAGAGAAGGTCGAGTCGATCTAGGGTGTGTGTGGATCGTTGAGTAGGAGTAGAGTAGAGTGATAAAGATAGAGAACAACAAAGAGAATGAGAAGGAAAAGAGATCTATAGAGATAGAAGAGAAGATCTTGAATAGAGTCTGTAGCTTTAAGTAGAGACAAAAGGTGCATTTATTTTCTCATGCCAATGCCAAATGAAGAGCACCTTGTGGTTTTTGCTTGGATGGGTTTCCACGTTACATGTTGTGTATATGTGTGAATGTTGAATAACTTAGACAAGTGCCTATTTACTGTGTTGATGATTGATTGGTTATTATGCTTTAAAAGATAACTGTATGAATGTTGTATTTCAAGCAATGAATATATCTGCGAAGATTATTCAGTATACATGTGTGTAAGATTGCACGACTAAGGGTGAGTAATATTTTGGTATTAATAGCTAAAGTGCAACCCACCAACCCACCTTCTCGTTCTTTGTTGGAAACCTTAGCGCAAGGTCAAGGACTTATAAACCCTCCCACACAAACTGTGGAAACATGGTTATGGCACTTACCCATAAGAATTGAGATATCTTGAGTGAGGCGACATCTATGTCGTAGGTGCTGCCGGCTGGGCTCTACTCTGTTGGGCCGATATCTTGGGATTTGTTGCGCTGACCAGAGAGAGGGGACTGAACCTAGGTCGCAGGGGGGAAAAGGCCAACAATAATGGCTCGAGGAACTAAAGACACTAATCATGCACAGTTCATAGATGATACGATCTTTGCTAGGAGGCACCAATAAGCTAATAGCGAACAGATTCAAGTCTGAATTGGACACCTATTGCCAAGCATCTGGCAGTAAGTTAAATATCAGAAAGAGTAAGATCTACATATGGAATATAAATCCTAGGGAGATGTCTAGAATCTCGCACATCTTAGGAATCGAACGAGTAACAACCTGGGATTCCTTTAGATACCTAGGGGTCCCAATCTTCAACAGCAAGCCGAAAATCACCGAGTGGAATCCGCTAATAGAAAAATTCAAGAACAAAATCCAAGACTGGGGAGCAGTCTGGCTAAATTCAGCAGGGAAAATAATTTTGATAAAATCCGTCCTTAATAGCTTTCCCCTATATCAATGCTCAATTATGCTGGATCCTTCTAGAATCATCGCCAAGATTGAAATCCTACTGAAACTCTTCCTCTGGCAAGGAGGGAAAAACAAGGGAGGAAATAAATTCGCTCTTGTTAGCTGACATAAAATCAAACAGGCTAGGATGGAAGGAGGACTTGACATAAAATATCTAAAGTATCAGAATTTGGAGGGGGGAGCTAAGCTCCTCTGGAACCTGTTTGAAACGAAGCATACCTGGAGCAGCTAGGTGTTAAGACACAAATAATTTCCAGGCCCAAGACAAAAGGTGTCTGGATTCAGAGAGTATGATTAAACAAGGCTCTGCCATATTCTCCCTCTACAAGAAAGCTCTGGCTCGGTTCAAAGATGAGGTCTTCTAGATACCTTGAGATGACAAGCATGTTAATATATGGCAAGATTCCATATTGAGGAAGTCACCGCTATCCTGTACTCCCAATATCAAACGTTGGTTAGATAGTCACGATAAGTCTACTCTTTGGGATATTTCCAGCTGGGATCCCGTCCCACCTCATCGTTGGATTGGTTGGGACCTTCTAGTCTGGCCTACAGAATTGGAAGATGGTAAGTCACGTTTCATGGAAAAGCTAGTAGGAGCAGTTCCCATGGCCAACAAGGTAACTGATAGGCGAGGTAGCTTTGGTGCATACATGACAACGCAAAGGTATAAACTGTTCTCTACGATTCCAAATGTGTCAAATAATCCAAGGTGTTGGGAAATGGTTTGAAAAGTGAAGAGACTACCAAAAATCGATACGCTTAGTTAGACTCTTGTCCACGGAAGAGTGTTAACGGGCAACAATCTAGAAAAAAGAGGGATAGTTAGGTCGTTCTGCTGCCCGTTGTGCAATCAAAGCAAAGAAACCAGCCTTCACCTGTTAATAACCTGCTCCTTCACCCGTAAGGTATGGGATCAACTGATCCATCGACGATTTGGTAATATGGCTCTTCCCAACAATATTCAATAGTGTTATGAGATGTGGGATTGAATGTATCAAGGCAGTCTGGAAAATAAAAAGGTTTTAAATTCTGCTGGATGATGCTCCCAAAAGTTATGTTTTGGAACATTTGGATTGAGCGAAACCAAAGAGTATTCAAAGATAAGTATCAGACTCCAGAACAAATTGTCGTGAAAATGCAAGCACTCTTGGGAGAAATTCTGAATGCATCAAAGATTACAGAGAACAAGACCAAGCTCACGCCAGATGGAGCTAACTGGATGGACTCCTTGAACATTTTTGAATTAGACATTGATATGGTTAAAAAACCATTAGAAGTATGGGAATTAAGAATGGATCAAATTCAGTTTGAAATCTGGATGAAAGAGAGAAACAAAATTAAACTCTTCTTTGGCTGGGCTTTGGAAGGGAATTTGGGTGTGGTGGGAGGAGGAGGGATCATCATCTTCCCTGAAGGGAATATTGAAATTGAATACTACTGGAATATAGGAAATAATTCAAATAACATGGTTGAATGTTATGTTCTTTGGCAAGGACTTAAGCAATTGGAAGCTAGGGGGATTGAAGAAGCCATTGTCTTTGGTGGCTCCCAAATAATAATACAGGCTATGGTTGGTAAAAATCAATGCCAAAATTTAAGATTAACCAGACTAATAGAAATAATTCTTTCTATCTCAAGAACTTGTCAGCATCTAGAGTTCTTTCATATTCTCCGTGAGTTGAAAGACAAAGAGGATCTAGCAACAAATAAGGCAATAACACTTTGTAATAACGAGCTCTACGTTAATCTTCATCCTTATATCGCTATTCCACCTTAAGAATTTAGGTCCTTATAATTCCTTGTACGTATTTGTCAAAGTGATGGGGAATGGTTGCTCTGGAATTTGATGGCACATTCTTCTTTGGTTTTCCTATAAATCAGATGCTTGTAATGCTTTCAGTGGTTTCGCCATTGTTTTCATAACCTATACTATAACCGTTTTTGTCCAAAAAATAAAATAAAATATATACGTACTTTCCACTTACAATACAAAAATCAATCCAATGACTCAAAGAATTAGGTTATATTTAAACTATAGGAAGTGTTTCGTAAGCAACGATCAATGAGACATGTCAGACTTGCAATAGCAAAAACAAAGAACAACACAAAATCATTGAACAAATAATATTCCTAAACATGTCTTTATAAAATATGTATATACTACTACTAAGCATTCTTTTTTTAATATTAATTGTACTATATTTGTTTTTTGTATCTTATAAAAATAGTTTAATGTCATTTTAAATTTTCAAGAAGATTACGAAAATCCCAAAGGACAAACGAGGTGATATCTGAAAAATTCTAGTAGGGATGTCTAAAAAAGTGTACAAGGAGACGGTTAAAGAAATGGACATAATTGCATCGCAGGAGTAGACATCTCAACAACAACTTGTTTCAAATGTATGTAATCGTTGATTTTTTTCTATTATGTACACATAATTAATCAAGTTAACATTAAATATAAAATTTTAATTGTTTTGTTACAAAAAAACAAAACAAAAGGAAACCCATTCAACGCATAAGATAGGACGACAAGGAAAAAAATGGTTGATAGCAAAGTTTGTGATTAATTGTGATTTCCTTATAATAACTTAAGATTTCATATTGGTTGTGATACTTATGTTTTTTTTACATTGATCATCTTTGGATATATTCAAACATGTGTTAACATACAAAGGCGAGCCATCATAAGAATTGATCGACATTGGGTTAAGTATGAGCTTTAAATACATGTCGGTGTGTCAAAAATTAATTGTGGAATTTGTAAGTATCTATATTGTATATTGTTTACTTCTCTCATTTTATAATTAACGAAAAAACAAAAAGTCTTTATATTAAAATATGATTTGTGACGGGGTATAAAACTTGCAGAAAACAAAGTATTGAGTGGAGCCAACATAAGAGTTGTTGAGAGACAACATGAGATTTGGTTTTGAAAGAATGTGTGTCATTCATGACACAAATTTTGCTATGGTACGCTTTTCAATTTACATAATCATGTATATTATCTCTTTTTGCATTATGCCCACCAATTTAGATGCACTCATCGCACTTTATTTTTTATGTTTGTAAGTCTAAGGTGGAGAGGAGGAACACAATGGAGGTAATCAACAAAACATTTGCCCAAATAACCCAAGTCATGCAAGTAGCTCGAGCACCAAAAGTTCCAATGAAGAACAACGATTAATATATCATGATGTTAATGTAATTTGTTGTATGTTTTGAAATAATAGTCTGTGAAAATCGGACATTTTGTATAGTGTATTGAACATAGCATCCCAACTAGAAGACAATAGGTTACCAATAAGTGTAATACCTACATATTGACATTTTGATTGTTGTGGACCTTTATGTTGTCCCATTTTGTATGGCAAAAGACCTCTTATTGATATATAATAAAATAAGTTTCCTATTCTATTGCATTGTCCAATGTCGTTGTGAAATGTTACATCGTTAATTAAATACATAGATGATTAAATAATACAATGAATAGATGTGAAATCTAATGATATAACAAATTAATCCAAACATCATATCCAAACACAATAATTAAAATTCAAAATATATGAATACTATTATAATTCTTTTTTGTTTTTTGTTTTTATTTTTATTTTTTATCTTTCTGATAAATAATGGAATTAAAAGAATAAAATATAGATATATCGGTTCATTTAAATTTCTATAATAGCCACTAGTCACCAATGAGAAAATGATGGCATGTTTCATTGTTTTAATTGCATCGATGTAGTTGATAATTAAATGTAAGCACTAGTGCTTTTACAATAACATCACACTGGTGCAACAAAGTAGTAGTTATATGCCCCAATGCATTTTTATTTTGTATACATCGATGCTTTTACAATAAAATTGTACTAGTGCAACAAATGATTCGTTGCATGCACTGGTGCTTTTTTATTATTTGTACACACTAGTGCTTACAGTATAACATCACACATATGCAACAATATATTGTAACTGCATCATAATGTAAAAATGCAATGAACATTAACGTCCCAATCAACTTCTTTGACGTGTTTTCATTTATAATCGGTACTGGTGCATTATAAAAGGACATAAGCACTAGTGCGATGTTTCTTATAAAGCATCAATGCACATAAAGTTATAGAGCACATGTGCCATTAAGATTATTGTACACATCAATGCTTGTTTATATTGAAATGCACCGATGCTTTTTAACTTTGTAGGCACCAATGCCTTTTACTTTGTACGCACCAGTGCTTTTTAACTTTGTATGCATCGGTACGTTCCATTCAATAAAGCGCACTAGAAAAAAGTCCCTGCTAAAGCCTCCAGCCACATAGTTTTTTTAGTTATAATATTTTTTTCGTAAAAACCTCCACTAAATCATTCAATATCATTGGTAGATGTCATAGCAAAAGTTTTTTGACAATTTTGGTCAATCTTGTAACACTAAAACCTCCGCTACATGGTCTTTTCCTTGTAATGACATCACATTAGGCAAGGGTTTCCCCTAGGAAAAAAGATTATGGTAAGGCCTCTCCTTTCAAACCATATTGCTAACTTTCTATTAGGTCAAATTTATTGACACACTTGTTCTATAAAGTATTTGGAAGGCTTGGGAGTTGCTCAAATCTTTCTTAGATTGGAAAGAGCCATCTCTTAGAATTGAATTGTCTTTTAGTGAGCATGGTTTATGGCTGTTCCTATTAATTTTGATTGAAGGGAAACCCTTTGTCAAATCCTCATAGTTCTCAACCTTGAAACCATTTTGGAGAGGCATTCAATATTCTAATGATCGATTTGACAATTCCTATAGGGAATGGGTTCCATGGCGTACCTTAAAGCAAAAGTTTAAGCTTAAAAGAGTCACATGCTTATTGTGAATTACACTGAGAATATGATCCTAAACTATTGTCAACTGAAGCTTAGCCTCCTAATGTCACATGCTCGATGGCATGATTGGAAATGGGGCAAGGCCACAACTTTCATGTGCTACAAGCCACCCATAGGATACATGTGGCTTTATCCCAAGCCCAACCTTAAAGGCAAGGTTAATAACATTTGGTGCCTAGGAACAAAGCAACAAACTTGGTTATTTTTCCTCAAATGCATTTGGAAATTTGTTATTGAATCTAAAAAGGAATTATTTACTTGGAGTTCGGTGCTAATGGTCTCTATATTAACAAAAGATTGACTTACATGGGGTGCAAAACCCATGGTGTCAGTACTGTGACTGTGTTGAAAGCTTGAGAATCTATCTTGTTGGCTTTGTCAGTTGGTTAAGATGGCACAAGCTTGTGTAGAAGTAATGACTTAATAGTTTTTACCGACCTCTTTATCATGGTATTGGTGACCTGCCTTACTAGGTGATTGCCTTTCTTGAACCATGGAGTTTCAAGTTACTTGGATGCTTTTCAGAGTTGAACTGCTCTTTTAGATTTGGAAACAACGCAATCACTCATTGTTTAATGCTAATGTGGTGTCTCACATGTTCTCTAAGTATGATGTTGTACTAATACACACTAACTTGATCATGTAGAATTTAGTACAAACCCACAATATGTGGTTGGGGATGTAGCACTTTGATTATTAACACAAAGCTTGCACACACCATCAACAAGGTGCCTTCGGACCCACTTGGCATGTACTCTCATGGACTCTTCATTATGTCAAGCACATTCAGGCCTCTTTCTCAACCAAGTTTGGTAGGTTTCAAATTTGTGTTGGTTGATTAGCTTTGCCCACAATCAATGTCAACACATGTTGGGCTAACAAGGCTAGGAGAAATGAGAGTGCATGTGCAATAAGACACCTAAACCCCCACAGACGGATAAGTAATTATTTGAACAAGTATTAGCAATTTAAAAGGGGTCCAAACCCCATTAATAAGTTGGACCCTACTAAGCTCATTGTTTTTGATTATATGACTCAAGGCTAGGGAAAGACCCTTGATGGCCATGACTCACTCTTCTCGTAGTCGACATGGTCACCATTTAATTTATGTATTTAATTTATGTATGCTTGAGACATAGGTTCTTTTATGTATGCTTGAGACATAGGTTCTTGTGGTTTGACTTGGTAAGGTGTTTTGGCATAAGCTAACCCTTTCATTTTGTCACCAACGTGCCCATTTAGTTTATATACACATAGTTGTGGTTTGATTTTAGTAATTTAGTGAAGTGTTTTGGCATAAGCCAGCCCAGTCTTTCTCCAAGTGCTAACCGACACTAACTATATGAAGGAGTTTTTTTTTAATCTTTGCCCAAGTGCAATTTTTGAAAACACTCCATACACATCCCATAGCATGTACATATTGTTTATTTATATTAATAAAGTTAAAAGAACGCTTTAAAAAATAAAAAAATAAAAAATAAGGATTTAAGATGATCCTTCACGTAAATGAAATAAAAAAAATAAAAACGCTGTGATCACGCTGATATTGTAAATGATATCTTTTGATTCATATGAATAACAAACAATGTGTTTTTTTCCTCTGAAGTGAATTTGATCTTTTCCTTTGAATAATCTAAAAGTTTGTAGGTATATATTGGAGACGGTCGCACGAAGTATATTAGTTAAAAGGGCGTATTTTCCGTTGAGAGATGGGAATGGCAGTGGAAGAGCAGGTCCCGATTTCGAACCCGTTGCCTCCTCCGCCCAGGCCTCCTAACAAAGACAGGGACAGGGACAAGAGAGACCAGAACAGCAGCAGCCATGGCATGGGGAACCTTTCTAACGCCGATTTCAGGCGAATGGTCATGGAAACCCCTCGACGTGTCGAGGAGAATTCGAAAGAACGCCCTCGAGGGTATGAATACATTACTATTTTCAATGCAATCCTGAAACTGCATGTTTTTCTTGTTTCCTTTATTTGGAATTTTCATGCTGTTAATCGGAATTTCTCAGACGGACTAAACGGTTGGATGACGAGGATGGAGAGGGCGAAAGATCGGCCAACCGAAGAAACAAACCAAAACCTAAAGAGTAAGTTTTTTATTCTCCCATTTTGCAGGCGTAATTTTATTTATTGAATAAGATAATACGCATTGAATATTTGCTGCAAATTACTTGAACTTCAAACGCTTGAAGCAAGTGAACATTTACGGTGTCCGAAAATTGATATCATAGTTTATTCTGAGTCTGGCAACGTAAAAAGATATTGAACTCTACAGAGTATAAATTATGTAATGCTGATCATTCATAATGTTACTTTTAACCCTAGCGTTATAATCCTTAAGTATGGATCGATGCAAGATATAGGGCTGAATTATAGAAGAGATTTGGGACAAGCCTCTCCATTCAGCATAAGTATATCATATTGTCAAGCCTCTCCGTTCAACATAAGTAAATCATATTGTCATGGGAGGTGGAAACATAGTAACATAATTAGGCCATATTGGCCTTTCGTGTATGGAAATTCCTAACAATTCCGAATTGGTCTAATATTCAGGTCTAATATTCAGGGCAGGGTAGGCGGTGTAGGTGTAAATTGTAATAAGGATACATGCTAGTTCATTAAAATTTGAAAACTGATTTTAAAAATCTCAATTATTTAAACACTAAAATAAATACAATTCAATTTCATACTTTGCAATTTAGTTAAAGTATTCATTAATTAATTCTTAATCCTAGTAATATATTTTTGTTTTTTTAAAGTAATTTTGATTGTAAATAACATGTCTAAAAAGAAATGGATAAATATTTTTATGTTTAATATTAAATGGTTGATATTTAATGTTTATTTAAAAATATTATATATGTTAACTTGATTACATATATGTTTATACATTTATAGTTTATTGATGTATATTTAATTAAAAATATTATATATAAGAAGTCTACTTTAATATTTTATTTGTATTAGATTTTTTCTGTTATGTATTTTTTCCATATTAGTACTTGACTTATGTTACTATGGTGGAAACCATAGTCACAAGTTTCATTGGACATGGCCTCTGGAACAACTTGGCAAACCCAAAATGGAGATTCAATTTAGTAGTCCAGCAATAACTCGGCCTATGAAAAGACCAGAGGAAAACTTGCAAACTCAACAATTACAGGTCGAGTTTGACCAAAGAACTCGAGCTCAGTGAACTTTGCACAAAAGTATTGACTCATCATTGGTGGGTGAGCTGAGTCGATTTGTAAGTACTCAGTCGAGTAAAGCAAGTCTTGTGCGAACATCATTCCAGAATCCAAATGACTAATGTGGATTCTACAATGGAATGGATTGATTATGTCATTAAGACTTCTAGGGAGAATAAACCAAACAACTGTAGATTCTACAATTGAAATGATTGAATCTATCACTAGGACTTAGGGAGGGAATTCATTTCAGATCCTGACTGAAAGGAGCAATGGCTTTCTCTAATGGAAACACCATCACTACGAACTAGGAGATTTATCTTTATCCTTAATTGCAATTGGGAGTCCACATGCATGGGCTCTTAGTCTAACTAGGGAACTGCACCCTCTAAGTGCATGCAAATACTAAATAAAGCAAAACTCAGAATAAGAACTGAACTGCTAAATAAGGAAAAGCATCTAAAACTGGGACTGAATTGAGGATGGTGCATGCATATTTTTTGTATGCATGCACCCCTATCTCTTTCTCCTTCATAAATGCTCCTGCACCTTCATTAATGCTATACAGAACTGCTGAATAAGACTGGCCGTTGCTGCTGTTTACTCTGCTGGAGGAAGAAAGGTGTTATAGGTGGAACACAGTCTGAGCTACACACGGGTAAAGCTAACAAAAATGTGGGACCACAAAGCTTGCCTACTAATCATCAATATGGACTATAACTGCGCAGTAAGGGTGTCACCAATATGGGCTATAACTGCCCACTAAGGGTGAACTGTAAATGGCTGTAATTGCCATTAGGACTACAAGTCAAAATTACAATAAGTGCACATGGTGGTGCATTAAATACACTTATTCTAACACTTTGCACCCTAGTTCCACTGTAGATATTTCTTTAATTTCTGGTAGGTGTGATAAGGAGATTACGACTACATTGTTTAATCCCTTCTTGTACTGATTTTGAAAGTCAAAACCTTGTAATTTGCTCACACACTTGGCTTTTTGCTTGTTTAAGTTTTCTGTGATAAGGAAGTACTTAAAAAATTTGGTGGTCTATCTGAATAATGAAATGCTGCCCCAACAAATATAGTTGAACTTGTTTCAAAGCATGCATAAGAGCCAGCATTTCCTTATGATATATTGATAGCAACCTTTTCTTGTTTGGCTGCTGCTTTTGCACAAGGACAACCCCTATGCCAGTATTTGAAGCTCACACCACTAGAAAGGGTTGTGAGAAATCCGAATGTGCATTAAATTGTTGGAAGTCGTTACTTTTTCATATTTTTGAATGTGCCTTTGACTATCTCTGTCCAGGTAGATTGATTTTATTTTTAAGATCCTTGAGGGGTGTCATAAGACCTCCAACTTCTGTGACCAAGCTTGTAGGTCACATCTCACTCTTGTGATGAGATGTGACCTACATAAGAGTGCACACTAGCCTCTCTCTCTCACTCTCTCTTTGGAGTCTTCACACGTGCTTGATCTCTTTCTCTCTCTTGAGTTGCTAGGGTCTCTTGGTCTTTTTGGAGCATCTTGGATCATTTTGGAGGTCTAGGTTTAGGGTTTATCCCCTAGAATTGGAGATTAGGGTTTCATGATAAAACCTTATAGTGGAATTATGAAGAAGAAGAGGAGAGGATGTCTTGCTTGGGAGGATGTGTTGGAATGATTCTTGGATATTAGATCTTCTTGGTTGGTATGGTTTTGTTGATTTGCCCTAGCTAGGGTTTGGAGAGCTAGGAGTATTTGTACTAGCCTTGAGAGAAGGTTAGGTATGTACATGTAATTCATCTAGCTAGGGTTAGGGTTTATCCCTTTGGATTGAAGATTAGGGTTTTTGTGATAAACCCTATGGTGGAATTGTGAAGAAGAGGAGAGGATGTATTGCCTTGGAGGATGTCTTGGAATGATTCTCCCCTATTGGATCTTCTTGGTTGCTATGGTTTTGTTGATTTTCCCTAGCTAGGGTTTGGAGAGTTGGAAGTATTTGTATTGGCCTTGAGAGAAGGTTATGGTATGTACATGAAGTTTCCAGATTTGATTCTCAGGCATATATGTTCTTTATGCGTTGTTATTTACAACCGTATATGTTTTGTTGATTTGACATAAGTAAAAGGACAATTGTTAAGTGATTTGACATCTATGTGAAGAATATAAGGGGTTGATTTTACTGCTGTTATACTGCTGTATAAGAGTATTTTCGGAGTTGGTTATTGGTTGATGAGTTGCCCAAGCAAGCTATCACAAGTGTGCATATCCATCACGGACCAGCTCTCATGCTACAATCCATCTCGAACTATCTAGGGGCTGAACATACACCATATACCCCAAATATCATGAAGCACCCCAAACATGGTGTAAACACTTTTCGAGTAACCTGAAATTCCAGTGAAGAGAGGATATGAATGCTGTGTAAAATTTATTGAATTCTAAGCTTTTGTCACCTCAACTTTAATGGAGGTGGATTAGTTTCAAGCATTTAAGTTTTATGAATTCTAACATTTTGGATCTAAATGCCCAGTTTTCATCTCTTCACATTTAATTTTTAGTTCTCTGAAATGATTGTTGTGTTTGCAGAATTTGCCGATTTCAGTGTACAGTTTTCCATTGGGTACCAAATAGATTTATCTAAAGTCAACCGGAGTTACACTTGACATCTTGCAGTTTTTATAGTTATTTTCTTATATATGATTTTAAAAGCTTTAATTTGTTGCCATGTCCATCATTCAAGGCCTTGCAGCTTTTAGTGCTTTTGCCCGAGTTTTATAATTCACATTACTTTCTACTATTAAAGGTTTTCATCAGCAATAATGTGAGAAGATTTTCTTCTTGTTGGGGTCTTTATTTATGTGTAAACAAAGCTATTTTGGGGGAATGATTGTTTTGTTTGCAGAATTCGCTTATTTCAGTGTACAGTTTTCCATTGGGTACCAAATAGATTTCTCTAAAGTCAACTGGAGTTACACTTGACATCTTGAAGTTTCTATAGTTATTTTCTTTTATATGATCTTAAAAGCTTGAATTTGTTGCCATGTCCATGATTCAAGGCCTTGCAGCTTTTAGTGCTTTTGCCCGTGTTTTATAAATCACATTACTTTCTACTATTAAAGGTTTTCATCAACAATAATGTGAGAAGATTTTCTTCTTGTTGGGGTCTTTATTTATGTGTAAACTAAGTTATTTTTGGGGAATCATTTTGGTTTGTGTTTTGCTAACAGGGAAGAAAAACAGGAAGAGCTAGATCTGCCAAGGTACCGAGATCGTGCCAAGGAAAGGCGAGAAGATCAAAATCCAGATTATGAGCCCACAGATATGGGTTCTCTTCATGCTGTTGCACCACCTGGGACTGTGGATTTAAGGTAATGCTCTGTTATTATCCTTACAGGATTCTTTGAGGGTTTGCCATTATATAAATTTATAAAATGCATCATACTTAATAAATGTTTTTGTTTGTTATTTATACAGGATAGCTGATGCACATAGGATATCTATTGAGAACAGCAAATATCTCGGAGGTTAGTAAGCTTTTTTTCTTTATTTATTATATTGTCTTGTATTAGTCGTGAATTTATATATATTTTTATACATTAGTATAGCTTATATGCTTTGCACTCCCAAAAAGAGACAACGGAAGGGGAACCTGGGTGCACCGCTTAGCCCTCCAAAGTCCGCAAATGTCAAAATGCAATATCAAGATATGATGAAGAATCAATAGAACACACACAATGGAAAGAAGATTGTATTAGAATGCCAAACACTATTCAAGAGAGGGTACTCTCTAAGACAATGCTAAGTGCCACCGGATACAGATGGATGCCTTATGTTGAGGTTCTCTCCTTTATTTATAGGCTCATGAGCCTTACCAAAAACACTGGCATAATTAATTTGATAGGCCACGTAAATAGGGACGCCTTCCCTTATCTCCTAATTTAGAGTCTAGACACAACTACCCAGTTTAGACACAACTACCCTTATCACCTCATTGAGACACATATATAGAGTCAGCCTTTCTTAATACCTTAGACCATGACATAAATAGAAAGGTATATAACATACTCCCCCTCCAAAAAAGCTTTGCACCCAAATTTTGGGTAGACTTGGGTAACATTTCCATTGGAGGAGATATTCCTTGACCTACCTCGATCAATAATGCTTTTTGTAGGTGTCAAAAATATATGCTGGTTCCATTGATATTCGACACTCTTCATGAAACTCAGGTAGCTTTGTTTGCATGATGATATTCTGACCCAGTACCTTCTAGAGACAGGAGTCATGGAAAACATTGTGAATCTTAGAAGCGGTGGATAACTCTTTATATTTGGTTCAAAACCTGTAATTGCTTTAATTGTGGAGCTGCTTAGAAAATAGTCCTTACTTTTTGGTGGTTCATATCCATCCTTTTTCTGGACCAAGATCACAGGTGCTGAGTAAGAGTTCCAACTTATATTATTCTTGCATCTAACATATGCTGAATCAGCCTCTTGATTTCTGCCTTCCAGTGGTAAAGGTACCTGTAGGGTTTGCTGTGGGCATAACTATGGGGTAAACCACTGGAGAAATGTTTGATTAATGTATAAAGCAACTCTGATTAAGCCCCAGATGGAGTGCCTTCCTCTTAACCTGAATATCACTGAATAGAACGGAACTGGATGAGGCTGAACTGCACTGAACTAGAATGGAAAAGACAGCACTGAATGGAATTGAACATCCCAGAATAACCTCCCTTCTTACATGCATTGGTCAACTAGAAGTCAAAAGGGAATCTCCTAAAGGAGTGTGCACTTCTCTTTCCATGAATAGCGCTAAACTGAACTGCAGGATACATGGGATAAGGCTGTGAATTTTCCTCACCTAGATGACTGCTGTTCTTATTTCTCAACTAAAAAAGTCAATTATTTAATTGCAGAAAATAACTTATTCACATACGACAATCACACAGATAGCTGGAAAGTAAAGAGCAGAAGCGTAAAACAATTACATACACGCACAGGAATTTCTCTTTCAAATCAGTTTATCATCCATCTAATCAAAGCTTACAAGGTAACCTTCAGAGCTGCTTAAAACCAGCAGCTGCACAGTAAACAAAAATCACTCCAACCTGAGGTGTATGGTCTGCTGAAGAGAAGTATACCTGCATGGAAATCGAGGAGTTACTTTATGTCCCTGTACTGCTTTGTCTGTACGATTGTACAAACTTGCTTCTGTACTTTGCAATCTTTGACTTGTAGTCACTGCTGGTCAATCCTCTTCCTCCTGTTGCTTCTCCTCTCATCCAGTTGTTGCTCCTTTCTTCCAGTTGCTGCCCCTGTTTGACAAAACTGTGTCTGAACACTATATCGACCTATTTTTGTAACCCCAACCCGGTTTCAGTTTCAGTTCACTGCACATGGTTTAATGCCCAAACCCCAGTATACATGTTCATAGAAAATTAAAATTTTCATTTGAAAACTTGAAACACATGAGATAATTTCAACTTTTGCAAACTCAGAAATTTTATGGCAGCCTACTTTTTCCTACTTAGAAATTTATGACGGCCAACACACATTAAATTTTAGACTCAGAATTTTGACCAAAATGGTCTAGGAAAAAACTCCAAAGGGAAAAGCTGTTTAAGAGAGATTTTTATTTCAGGCAAATTTTTACAAATAAAAAACAGCAGTACTTTCTCAGCATTTCATTCTCGAAATGTGTGCCATAATTACACTAAACAACTGCTGTATGGCCAGCAAGCTTTTCTGTATAGTACAGCTCCCACGTGTGACTGTATGGACATCATTAAATGCTGCTGTACGGTCTGTACCTTCCCTAAAAAACTGTGCCAAACTTCTGCCTTGAAATCAGTGCCTCCCGATTTTCGAGCTTGTACAGACTGCTGTATGACTGCAATTAATTTTGTACCAGTGCCTCAATTTTTATGCCCTGTTTCTGTTTCTCCTTCTCGAAAACTGTGCCCTTCCTTGATTTCTGTGCTGGTACTGCCTCATTAATGCTGCTGTACGGATTGCCTTAAAAGTGTGCCCACTCTTTGGGAATTGTGCCCTATTTAACCTTCTCGATTTCTGTGCAAGGCTTGTCTTCTTTTTCTCTCAAAATGACATTTCTCTCTTGTTCTCTCGTCTCCGAAAATTCTCTCTTTGGAATGTGAAAACTTTAATTGTGAGGCAACTGCCACTTGCTAATGATCATCCTGAACTCTAACCACACATACTCACTGGAACCCAAAAACAAATCCAACACTGCACACGGGAACCATGGCACTGCCCCCTTCATCTGCTAAAAGTAGACATGCCAAAAATAGCAGTTCCACCTCCTATAAAATAGGTCTCTGAATGTCAAGATGACAACTATGGCAATACTTATTACTGTAAATAGCACAACTAAAAATAGACACTGCTAAAAATAGAAATTGCGTGTCACTGAAAATAGTCTCACTGGATTCACCTTCAGTGAAGACCCTGTGTAGATTTTTCACAAGTTTTCAGCCACCGGTTTTAAGTAAAAATTATATCTCTGTTTATGACATTCTCAGAAAAATAAAGTGCTGGAAATAAACAAAATTTTTCAGACTCAAAACACTGCTGTAAATAATCTTTTTCAGTGACAGTAAATAAAATATCAGCACGCCATTCAACACACAGAACACTAATATTTTTGGCCAATGGCCCTGGAAAAACCCACTAGGGGAAAACCAGTGAGAGAGAGAGATTTAATTATAGGGAAATTAACAGCAAAACTCAGAAATTTTCAGACCAACTTATCTCAACCCGGAAGAGAAATTTTTTGCCTCGTTTACCGTGCCAAACAGAAAAAAATCAAACTCAGATTTTTTTCTTCTTTGTTTTCTGCCTTGATTTCTGTGCTGTTGTACGGACTATATCATACAGGCTGACTGTATGGACCTCGAAATCCGTGCCTAAGATTTTTTTCTCAAAAATCGTGCCCAAAAATCCGCCTCGAAAAACGTGCTTGCTGCTTTGAAAATCGTACCGTATGGGCTGTATGGACCAGCAATAAATGTTGCTGTCATCTTTTCGATTTTCGTGCCCTCTTTGTTGTTGTCCTATCCTCGATTTGCGTGCTGCAAAATTTTCCTTTCTATCTCAGAAAAGGAAACTTCTCCTCACTTCAATCTGCAAAAGTGAGGCAAAATGCCTTTCCCATGCCTTTTTGAGAAAACCCTAGGGTGAGTCTAATCTAGTGGTGGAGATTAGATTAGATCAAGGGTTGAAATTAAATGCTCATATTTTATTTCTAAAATATTAATTTCACTCACCCACTTAAATTTATCAAAAAGTGATTTTAATGCTCTAAAGTCAAATTAAATGCTTTTACTTAAGTCATTTAATGCAAGGGTTACTTTATGTCCCCTATCTAAGTGACTAAGGCAAAAGTCACTAGGGGAACACTTCCCTAGGTACAAAACTAACAATTCCTCTTGCCGAGGAAGGTGTTCTGCACCACTCCCAAACCTCCAACCCCAAAAAATATGTCTAGGCTCTTGCCCCGGGAAAATATGTCCAAGCTCTTGCCAAACCTCCAATCCCAAAAAATAATGCATCAGCCCAATATCAGTCATCTCGTACTCTGCTGCAAGATCCTTTTTGCAAGCTGCAATGGGTCTCTCTCTTCTTGTGATAAACAAGTCATCAACATATAGCAGAAGAACAAGTGGATCATCTCCAACCATGATGAAGCAGAGATTCGGATCTGCTTCACTCTTCTGAAATCCCATACTTAGCAAGTAAGAATCAATTTTGGAGTACCAAGCTCTTGGAGCTTGCTTCAGCCCGTAAAGGGCCTTCTTCAACCTGCATACATGTGTCTCTATGTCATTTATCTCAAAGCCTTGCGGCTGCTCAATGTAAATCTCCTCTTGTATGATCCCATTGAGAAATGCGGTCTTCACATCCATCTGATGGATCTTCCAACCCATTTCTGCTACAATGGAGATCAAGCTCCTGATAGAAGTATATCGAGCAACTGGCGCAAAAGTCTCATCATAATCAATGCCCTCAACATGTGAAAACCCCCGCGCTACAAAGCTGGCTTTGTACTTCTCCACACTACCATTTGCCGCATGCTTCAGCTTGTAAAGCCAACGAGAAGTCACCACTGACCTCCTCCCCGGTCTCGGAACAATCTCCCATACATCATTCTTCATGATGGAATGGTACTCATCCATCATGGCATCTCTCCATACCGAATGCTGGGAGGCCTCCTCAAAAGTAGAAGGCTCAGAATCTCATGTACAAGCCACCAACACCATGCCCAATTTGTTAGGCATCTTGATGGCTCTCACCTTATCACTTGGTGTCCCAGCCTTTAAGGCATCCTTCAAGGTCTCCCGAAGCCACTTAGGCTTCTTCTTCCCTGAACGTTCTTCCCACACTGGCCTGTCCTCATCTGAAGAGCTACTAGAGCTAGAAGCCCCAGTCAACTTTGAACCTGAAGCTGGTGTGCCAACACAAGGTGTACCCTGTAATCCTGATCTCGATCCCTTGTAAGGTGTACTTATAATAGTAGACCCATCACCTGTCCCCGAAGACCCTGCTGGCCTAACCACTGAACCTGGTGAACTTGTGCCAACACTCTGTGGTCCTGTAACCCTGGAAACCTGTGTTCCTGACTGTTGCGTAGATGGAACCTGTGCCACAACCTGAGGTGCAGGGACCTGCTGCTCTCCCTGCTCTGACTCTCTTGACCTCCTAAAGGCTTGCTCCTCCTCAAACTTCACCTTCACCACTTTACTCTGAGAGGAAAGGTAAATACGGAAGGTCTTAGCGGTTTCATCATAACCCACAAAGATGCCTGTCTCTGCAGTGGGCTCTAACTTTGTCGTCTTCTCTTAAGGGACATGAGAGTAAGTCAGACTACCAAATATACGAAAATGGCCAACTTCAGGCTTCTTGCCTGAAAAACACTCCTCGGGTGTCATGTTCCCCATCGCCTAATGGGGACCCCTGTTCTGAAGATATACAGCGGTGCTGCAAGACTCAGCCCAGAGAAAGAAATGAAGTTATTGGTCATGTAACATAGCTCGGGCTGCTCCAACAATGGACTTGTTCTTCCTCTCTGCTACTCCATTCTGCTCTGGAGTATATGGAACTGTCAACTGTCTCCTAATCCCCTCCTGTCTGCAAAATCCATCAAACTCCTTGGAGGTATACTCACCCTCGTTATTCGATCTCAAGACTCGGATCTTCCTCCTTGTTTGGTTCTCCACAAGAGCTTTGAACTCTTGGAACCTCTTCAAGACTTCCTCAGACTTCTTGCTCTTCAGAAAGTAGATCCAGGTCTGTTGATGTAATTGTAACTTCAGAATGTATTCACTTGTATTTCTTATCTATTGTAACCCGATGTTTATTCCGGTATGTTCTTGTGTCATGTCATGCCTCGATGTTCCTATCGGGAGAATCTATAATGTAAACAAGTTATGTCAAGTCATTGTGGGTAACCCTCCTATTGTCTAAGGGTTAAAGTCCCCATAGTTTCGGGGCACTAGGGTTATTAGACTCTCCTAGTGAGGTCGGCCCTAGTAGGGTTTTAGTCATGTCGGGATTAGTATAAATAGAGAGTTGGACTCTTTATTTAGCACACAACTCATACACATTCAAGTGTAGCGCATAGTTGAGGAGGAGAAAGACACTGGGGCTAGACGAAAGAGCTTACTGCTGTTGGGAGATTGTCTTACTATTTTTGGGCTTCACTTTGGTGCTGATTCTATCTCTTAGGAAGTTACGGGGTTTTCTCCAACTATGGTTTCCCCGAGGAAAAACACTGTGTTCATTGTCTCTTGTGTTTGATTACTGTGCTTGTTGTTCTCTCAATTAAAGATCCTAATGATATGCTAGCTTAATGTTGAAAAACTAACATGGTATCAGAGCTAACCTGAGAAGAAGACACTGTGCAATTGCGGGAACTAGGGCTTCCTATTTTGTGGATCTCTCTCCACAGATTTTCAGCAAAAGTAAGGTGGAATAACTCTCCTCCCTAGGGCGCATCTTTCTGTTGAAGTAGAATCCAATTCTGAGGTTTTTCAGTTTTGGACTCAACACTTCTGCCGAAAATTAGGGCTTTTCACAGAAGAGGAATTTTTCAGTGAGCCCAGGCCTGGATTGATCTCCTCCCCAAAATCGAAGTAAGGGATCAAATTCAAAACATTTGGTTGGACAGAACTCCAGAAAAGCAAAACCCTAATCTGCTCCTGAACCAGTACTGCAGGATTTCAGCTTCAAATCCAGATCCGACATCTTGACCTGGTAAGATCTAAATCTTTTGTATTTCCATTTGAGGTTCTCAGTTAAGATGTCTCATCATACCAAGCTTGATGAAAAGCTTGAGGGAGTTGATAACTTCCGAGCTTGGAAGTATATGATCTCCCTGGTCCTGGAAGAAAATGAGTTAGACTCCTATATCCAGGAGGAGGTTCCAGTTCCAGAGGGAGATGAGGCAAAGGCCTTACATAAGAAGAAGTTGGTTATGGCAAAGAGGATCATCGCTGATTCCATCAAGGATCACCTCATTCCACAGGTGTCCTCCCTCAAGACACCTAAAGCCATGTTTGATGCCCTAACCAAATTGTTTGAAGGGAAGAACATCAATCGGAAGATGACTCTAAGGAACCAGTTGAAGAATATCAAGATCCAGAATGAGGAGACCATCCAGTCATACTTCACAAGGGTATCCCAGATCAAAGAACAACTAGAAGCTGTAGATGAAGAAGTGGAGAATGCAGAAATTGTGATGACAACATTGAATGACCTCCGTAGGTCATGGGATTCTTTCATCTAAGGAATCTGTGCTAGAAAGAAGTTGGTCAAGTTCAGTAGACTGTGGGAAGAATGCTCTCAAGAAGAAGCTTGGATAGCTGCTCGAGAAGAAAAGATGGGAAGTGAAGATCAAGTTCTCACAGTACACTCCAAGAAAGGAAGAAGAGAAAGTCATCATCACCAAGGTAAGCATTCTCATTAGAAAAATAACTTTATGAGAAGGGATCCACCCAGACTCTGATGTTATACATGCGATGAAATAGGACACTTTGCTAAAAACTGTCCCAAGATTAAGAATGAATCCAAGAAGAAGAACTCCAAAAGAAGACATCATGCTCACACTGCCGAGGATGATGATCCTCCCAGGAAGAGAATAAAACAAGAAAGTGAAGACTCTTTAAGTGAAGATGAATATGTTTTGATCTCCGCTCTCACGGGAACTGTCACACATGGAAGCAAAGATTGGCTTATTGACAGTGGGGCTTCTAAGCACATGACAGGTTTCAAGGAATCCTTTGAGAAACTATCCGAACATAACTCACCCCATAAGGTGAAGCTTGGGGATGATTACCAATATCCCATAAAAGGTAGTGGTGAATCCTCCTACAAGCTAGACTTCGGAAAATCTATAAAAATGAAAGATGTCTTGTTTGTACCAGGATTGAAGAAGAATCTTCTATCCATATCAACATTGGATGCAAAAGGTATGAGGGTTGCATTTGTAGATGGCCAAGTCATCATGTGGCCAAGAGGAAAGACTATTGATGATGCAATAGTGATTGGAGAACAAGAAGGAGGCTTATACAAGCTGAAGGGCCATCCAGAACAAGCTATGGTCCATGACATAGTAGAGCCAATTGAACTTTGGCATAGAAGGCTTGCACATGTGCATTACAGAGCACTACCATTTGCAAGCAAAGCTGTTGAAGGTCTTCCAGAAATTCAAGCAAAACATGAAGGGGTCTGCAAAGGATGTGCGAAAGAAAAGAATACAAAGAAGACATTTTCAAGTAGCGAGAGCAAGGCAAAAGGAATCTTGGAAATCATTCACTCCGATGTATGTGGACCAATGTTATCAAGCTCACTAAGCGGGTATGTATACTATGTTTCTTTCATTGATGATTTTTCTAGGAAGACATGGATTTACTTCATGAAAAACAAAGATGAAGTTTTTAGCAAGTTCAAGGAATTCAAAGCCTTGATCGAGAATCACACAGAAAAGAAGATCAAGACCTTTCGATCAGATAATGGCGGAGAATTCACATCAAATGAATTCAAAGACTTATGCAAAGAATCAGGGATTAAGAGGGAGTTGTCCACTTCTTACAATCCACAACAGAATGGGGTTGCAGAAAGGAAGAATAGAACCATCATGGAAGCTACAAGAGCAATGCTTCATGATCAAGATCTTCCTATGCATCTATGGGCAGAAGCAGCCAGAACAACGGTGTATGTACAGAACCGTACTCCACACAGAGTACTCGAGAACAAGACTCCTGAAGAAATCTTCTCCGGCAAGAAACCAGAAGTCAGCCATCTCAGAATATTCGGCTGTCCAGTGTACATACACATACCAAAAGAAAAGAGAACAAAACTAGATCCTTCAGGAAAGAAGGGTATATTTGTAGGATACTCTGAAAGCTCGAAGGCTTACATAATATACTTCCCAGGATACAAGAAGATCGACATCAGCAGGGATGTAACATTTGATGAAGACACATCTTACAACAAATCCAGAAAGAGACCTGCTGAAGATACTGAAGAAGCAGAAGCACCCAGAATTCATGATACAACCATGAATGAAGAAATTCAAGAAGAAGATCGAGAATTTGAAGAACCACAAAGACCTGTAGATCCACCTCAGGAGAAGAATCCTCACAAGAGGAAACTTGCTTGGGTACGAGAAATTATCCAAGGTGCGGAAAGATATGGGGCTCCAGAAGAGAATCACAGAGAAAGAAAAAGAACCAGATCTTATTTTGGATATGTAGCTTTACTATGTGATGTTATCAATAAAGAACCTTCCAACTATGAAGAAGCGGCAGAATGGAAAGAATGGAAGGATGCTATGATCGAAGAGTATCAATCGATCATGAAGAATGATGTTTGGGATGTTGTCCCAAGACCAGAAAGGAAGTCAGTTGTAACTTCCAAATGGATCTACAAGATCAAGCATGCTGCAGATGGTAGCATTGAGAAATATAAGGCAAGATTTGTGGCTTGTGGCTTCTCACAGAAGGAAGGAATAGATTATGAAGAAACCATTGCTCCTGTGGCCAGATACACTTCCATCAGAATAGTACTTGCATTGGCTGCAATAATGAAATGGAAGATACACCAAATGGATGTCAAGACTGCTTTCTTGAATGGTGTAGTGGAAGAGGAAGTGTATGTAGAACAACCACTCGGTTTTGAGACACATGACAAAGAGTCTCATGTGTGCAGATTGAAGAAAGCCCTGTACGGTTTGAAACAGGCACCCAGGACATGGTACGACAAAATTGACAGCTTTCTATCCAGTTTGGGCTTTACCAAGAGTAAAGCAGATTCCAACCTTTACTACAAGGTTGAAGATGGCAACCCAGTGATGCTTCTACTATATGTAGATGATCTGTTTGTAACAGGTATGGATGGGTTGATTGCTGATACAAAGAGAAAGCTTGCTGTCGAGTTCGAAATGAAGGACTTGGGTATGATGCATTATTTTCTAGGCATGGAGGTGTGGCAGAATGCGGATGGAATCTCCCTCAGACAAGGGAAATATGCAGTAGAGATCCTGAAGAGGTTTGGGATGATGGAATGCAAGGCCATGACCACACCTATGGCATTGAACCTGAAGCTATTGAGTGATGCTTCATCAGAAGCGGTTGATGCTACGATGTATCGTCAAATGATTGGGTCCTTGATGTACCTGGCGAACACGAGACCAGACATTTGCTTTGCTGTGAACACCTTGAGCCAATTCTTGACAGATCCGAGACATGTTCACTTGATTGCTGCAAAGCACATTTTGAGGTACCCGAGGGGTACAATTGATTATGGGCTCAAGTACGAGGTGAATCAGAAGATTAACCTAGAGGGTTATGTTGATTCAGACTGGGCAGGGAGTGCCATCGATAGGAAAAGCACTTCAGGTTGTTGCTTTAGTATGGGATCAGGTGTGATCTCTTGGTTTAGCAGGAAGCAATCCTGTGTGACACTGAGTACAGTTGAAGCATAGTATGTCGCAGCTTGTTTAGCTAGTTGTGAGGCAGTATGGCTGCGGAAGTTACTGTCTGATTTATTTGATCTCCAGACGGATGCTACTTGTATACATTGTGACAACCAGAGTTGCGTAAAGTTGTCAGAGAATCCAACGTTCCATGACAAGTCGAAGCATATCGAGATCAAATATTACTATATCAGGGATATGGTGCAGAAGGGAGCAGTGAAGCTCTAGTATGTTGCGACGGAGGAACAGAAAGCTGATGTATTGACGAAGCCATTGGTTAGGGTGAAGTTCGAGTACTTCAAGGAGAAGCTTGGTGTTCTCTAGATAGAGGTTTCCTCCAAGGGAAAGTGATGAGTCCCATAGCCATTCTGACATGGTGAGGATTGGTTCCTTCCATGGTCAGATGTAAGGCTGAGCCATTCTGTCATGGTGAGAGGATTGGTTCCTTCCATGTCAGATATGAGTGCTGAGATCCATAGCCATTCTGACGAGTAGGTCAGATATAAGGGCTGAGCCATTCTGTCATGGTGAGAGGATTGGTTCCTTCCATGTCAGATATGAGTGCTGAGATCCATAGCCATTCTGACGAGTAGGTCAGATATAAGGGCTGAGCCATTCTGTCATGGTGAGAGGATTGGTTCCTTCCATGACAGATGTGAGTGCTGGCCATTCTGTCGAGTAGGACAGATGTAAGGGCAACTGCCATGCTCTAGGAGAATGGAGGCGCCTGGTCAGTTACCAGGTAGCTCAGTCTAGGACTGGGGGCCATTCTGATATGACGGTAGGATTGGTTCTTACAGGATCAGATGTGAGTG
>LPNX010220487.1:653535-714984 GCA_001517045.1 Pseudotsuga menziesii
AAAAAAACACAAAAGAAACTCTAAAGCAATTGTGAATATCTATTTCATTCTTTCATTGTTCACATTTCTGACTTGTCATTGTTTCTCATTTATTTAAACTTCTGGGGTTTCAGAAAGTATCCCTTGTGTCAAGGAGGGACCTGTGGAGGGACCTGTTATCACAGTTCTTGTAGCTGCCCCTTGAGAGAATCCTATCCAGGGTGGTAGAGGGGGATGGCAGCTAAAGCTGTGACTTGAGAGGGTCTTGATCTTCGAATGATGATCGGAAGTCACACCAATCAAGACTCTCTTCACTTTATGCCAAATGGCATATATGGCAAGGGGGAGATCCTGGCCGAACTTTGCGGAAAGACCTTCGAGATAGGATACCAAACAAAGCCAAGACACAGACACAAGAGATATCCTATAAATAAAACCCTAGGTCACAAATGAATGCTACTGAGGTTGGCTTGAATGGATTGATCTTGATTCAAAAGATGTACCAATAAGCATAAATAATTACTCAATAGCTTACAAAATCAATTGATGACCTAGGTTGCTTAAGTGCTAGGTGTGGGTGAGTAAATTGTTACCTTGGGGGATTTCAACTTAGCAAATGAAATTCCCCCAAAGGTAGGATTTAAATCAGCAAGTAATGTCTGTCCTAACACTTTAAAAAATACCGCTTGGGTGAAGATAAATGACACGGTAAAGAGCACAGGCAAATACAAGTCATAAACTGGAAATCTAGTCACCAAGACAAAAGAGCACATTTACTAAGTGACAATTGCTAAAACCAAAGGGTAGTTGGAGTCAAAAACATATAACATTCAGCTTCTAGAGGTTTTGGATTATGGCTGAAAATACCCACATGCCGGATTTCTAAGATTCTAAGTAAAAGACTTGCTGAATTGTCAGAGGGGTTTTAAGTTTTTAAGTAGTTAAATTGTTTAGCTAACTATAGGTATGGAAATGAGAAAGAGGGAATGGATGAAGTACTTACTTGAATCTCTTGGAAAATGCCGAGAAAATGACAATCTCCACCAACGATGATCAACTTAAAGGAAGATGATGAAGCTCTGGCCCAAATCGATTTTCCCAAGTGACCAATGCGCCCTCTTTCATGCCAAACAAGCAACCACAAGTTAGTTTGATTTGCAAGTGAAGAACACAATTCCATACAAGGAATTTCAAAGAGGAAATTATTGATAACAAGATACAAAAATAAATTCCTTAATTTGATTCATGATTTGGCGAGAGAGAAAAGGGGGGCTTCCCACAAGTGCGCTCTCCACCAAGTTCGCTGCACTGCATGCAAAATAAAATAACAAGAGTGCCAAGAACCACAATGAAATGCCTCTAGTGCCAAAGGAAAATGATAAGCAATCACAATACTTGAACATTCATCGCAAGAGAACAAAAGTTTTGCTTGAAAAATATTCTCTCTATTGCTGCAAATCCATGAGCCAAAAGTCCCATACAATGACAACTGAGAATCTCGAGCCATCTTATTATGAACGACTGAGAATAAATGATACAATGCTGATCCAATGGTGGAGATTGAGTTATTTCACAACATAAGTCACTCAGAGGGGGCGGGCGAGTTACCCTATTGTGCCCAAGTATAATGGTGAAGTGATATAACATGAGAGTACACAAGGAGGGGTCTCCTAGGGGTGCGTTATCCCTCTAGGGACATAACATAGCAGCCCCATAAATCATAGTGTAAACAAGTGAGATTGTTGCTCACTAGTGCACCCTCTTCCAAGTGGTGCGATTTGGCCAAGAGAGGCCAAGTACATTGTGTGGGGCCCAAGTGGTGAATAAAACATGTGAAATGATGTCCAAATTATCCCCATAGCATAAGATAAATACCCAAAGTCATTCTTTGCCAAACATTCACCCTTTAATTAACTTGCTAAACCATGGTCACTTTAATTAATTAATTAAAATGTTGATAATGCCTATAAATGACCAAATCTGCCCATAATTTATTCTTTGTTTGCTCAGAATTCTATATATGGGCACGTATGAACTCAGAGGCATGAAATCCACAGTGAATGACTACTCATACGCCATGGATCCACCTGTAATGTCATCTATATCTCCAATAATAAAAACATATGGCCTATTAAATAATAATAAATGCAAATAGGGCAGTAATACACCGTTTGGAGCATGGAATTCTTGTTGGTCACAATGGTCACACTGAGAGGGGGGGTGAATCAGTGTGTGAGCAATTTAAGCCTTTTTCACCTTCTA
The DNA here is from genome assembly GCA_001517045.1 of Pseudotsuga menziesii. Lineage (NCBI taxonomy): Eukaryota > Viridiplantae > Streptophyta > Pinopsida > Pinales > Pinaceae > Pseudotsuga > Pseudotsuga menziesii. The sequence continues at coordinate 655,777 of LPNX010220487.1, forward strand.
TTAATCATTCATAGTTCATCAAGCGTTATTTTATCAATTACATCATCACTAAATCAACTATGAGCCATAAGCACAATAATCACTTCAAAGAGAGACACAAGAATATACGTAAGGTGAGCTTTATTTATGGTAATGGAAGACTTCAAGATTCGCGATTACAATCAGCACCAACTCTTATAACAGGGCCCAGCTTGGTTTTCTCAGGTCCAACTGAGAAAGGGTGAGGAGTCCAATCCTCAAGTGCTAAACTCAGCTTGCAAGCTTGATGTCAATCTCTGATTGTCATCAATTTGCTGCACAATCACTTATGCTCATCAACCTCTGCTCAATAAGCCATATGTGTCAAGTTTGCTGCTACCATGGCACATGTCATCAATGTGTCATCTGCTGTAGATATCACTGCCATACTGCAGTAGGTGTCTAACTGTCATCATCATCATGGTCTTCTTCAATTTGTCACTGATCATAACTTGACAGAGCTGAGCATGTCAAGTTATCAAGGAAGTCTTCAATACAGTCACAGAGATGTCATCAATTTTCTTCTTTACTGATTGCTTGTCATGTCTTCTACTGAAGCTATCATTGTTAAACATACCTTGTCATGTCTAGATAACTCAGCCTTGGACTGTTTCATAACTTAGCCTTCTTTGACTGTCAACTGCAACACTTCAGGACTGGGGCAATCATCTCCACCTTCCCACAGCTGTCACCTATGTGCATGGACTGTATATACTGTAGATCTCCCTTCCAACTGTCAATTCCAGTCATCATCATCCTAGGAGTAGGGCAGTCATGTTTTTATCAAAATTTGGACTGTGTATGTTCTTTACACTGTGTCAACTTCTAGGGCAGTCATGCATCAACTGTGTCTGCACCTTGGACTGTATATTTGTGCTATGGATGAACTCCAATAAAAAGCCAAGACCAGACTGACTGTTTGCAAGAAGAGTTCAACATCAAACTAGGGCTGTGTATTTGACTGTGCATACCTTCATCATCACCTTATCACTGTGCAAAAGGGTCACTTCACCATTGTTGACTGTATGGTTGCTTGGATTAACTTCTAATGCCTACAGTGATCTTCAAATATGGACTGCCTGCTGTTTTGATGCCCTAATGAATCAATCTTCTAGTGTTGAGGCCCACCAAAATTCTGAGCATGAAAAATCTTCAAAAACTAGCTGCTGCCACACAAAAAAGGGTCTTCATTGCTGCTGCCTCTATCTTCCTTTCACCCAAAAATCAGACTTAAAACCAAAAGATATCAGACCTTGCTAAGAAGGAAGGTTACCAACTCACCTCCATCCGCTGTTGCACAATTCGGATTGTTTTCATATTTTAGAAGACCCCAAGACAAGTCACAAGATAGGACTGTCATGAACTGCCAAAAATAAATTTGGGACTGTTTCTTGGCTTGGACTGCTCCACACGAATTTACCTCAGTGGCTGACCCGAAATATAGAAAGAGAAAGACAAAAAAACCTTTTTACATCTTTTCTCTGCTGCTGCTCCTTTACACTGTTGCTGCTGCCTCCTTGTCATAATCCAAAAATCACAGAGCTCAATCTCCACCGAAATTCCTCTTTAAAAAATGAGGATGCGAGGCTCTTATTGCGCCGAGAGGCGCTCTGCAGCCCAGTATGGGGGAGATCTTGTAACGTGATGTAACGTTTGTAACATGTCGGCAAAAAATAATAGTGATAGTGAATATTATGGGAGAGATCTTGTAACGTGATGTAAAGTTAGTAACGTTTGTAACATGTCGGCAAAAAATAATAGTGATAGTGAATATTATGGGAGAGATCTTGTAACGTGATGTAACGTTTGTAACATGTCAGCAAAAAATAATAGTGATAGTGAATATTATGGGAGAGATTTTGTAACACAAAATAAAAAATAGTATCACTTTCATAAAGTTATTTTTATTAATAAAAAATAAATTTTCTAATAGACCAAAATAAATGTTGGCCACAAAAACAATCTAATATGGGGGAGATGTTGTAATCTTCCTACCTAACAAAACAATAAAAAAGTAAAAATTTAATTATCCGTAAAAAAAATATGTGGGTCAAGAAAAAAACACAAAATTGAATTATTCGCAAAAAAAATGTTGGCCTTGCACATGGTTTTAAGGCATTCTAAACAACCCATGGTTTTATTGTACATGGTTTAGGAGGCCTTGCACATGGTTTTTATGGTTTAGGAGGCCTTGCACATGGTTTTTATGGTTTTAAGGCATTCTAAACAACCCATGGTTTTATTGTACACGGTTTAGGAGGGCCTTGCAAATGGTTTTAAGACCATTTGCAAGGCCTCCTAAACAACCCATGATTGTAGGAGGGCCTTGCATATGGTTTTAAACCATGTACGGGGAAATGATGCAATGTTCGTTCTTAACAAAATAAAAAATAATAAAAAATATTATGTCGGCCATAAATAATATTAAATATTAATAACAATAAAATTTACATCTTTTGGTTTGAATCAAATCAATGGATACATAAGAAGAGATTTGATCCATCTTGGCGCTTGATAGAGCCTAGGATTTGGATCTACGCTGGCTTATACACATCTCTCATTAAAAGTATTCTTTGGGCCGACTTGCTAATGTTTTTATTTTTTATTTTTAATTTTAATTTTACAAATGGAGCCGATTTTGCATAATGAGATGGGCTGGAGGGCTGCCATGTCACATGTTTAAGAGGTGCTCATTAACAAGGCCTTGACATAATTATCAAGTAAGGTCTTCAATTAATGGTTGCAAGGGCTCCTCTTCATCGTAATTGAAAGTTTTTCTCAGTTTTTAGCCACCGGTTTCAATGTAAAAAATTCACTGTTTAATGCCCAACCTAGCTTTAATGAAGGCTGAAAATTGTGCAATATTTCAGACCAATAAAAAGACTGCTGAAACTCACATGTAATGACAGAAAATAAATAATAAATGCACACCATAAATTTCAGACTCAAAGATTTTTGACAAACTTGCCCAGGAAAAACCCACAAGGAGAAAACCTGATAGGAGAGAGAGATTTTTATTTTAAAGAAAATTTTACAGCAAAACTCAAAAATTTTTAGACCAACTTATCTCAACCGGAAGAGAAATTTTTTGTCTTGTTTTTTGTGCCCAACAGGAAAAAAAATACGACTTTGATTTTTCTATTGAAGCTGCCTCGAAGACCGAGCTGCTGTACGGACTGTACGACGGCCTGCCTCGAAAACCGTGCTGCTAAAGATGCCTCGGGATTCGTGCTTGTAACCTTTGCCTAAAAAATCGTTCCCAACTCAGCCTCGGGTTCTGTACTCGATTTCTACATGGAAAAACTGAGCCTATACTTGCCTCGAGAAAATGCCCCTGTACGGAATCAGTACAGTACGCATTGTATAGACAGCCTGCAATAAATGCAACATCCTCGAAATCAGTGCCCAACCTCCTCGAAATTTGTGCCCTTAGTTCTAGCTGTTCTCTTCCTCGAAAATCGTGTTAGATTTTTATCATTTAGACAATATTATCTTAGGATCTTATCTGAGGGAATAACATACCCAACAATCAATCACAAGAGACAATCGACACAAAGATTTATCCTAGGAAAACCCTTTAAGGGAAAAACCCAGCAAGAAAAGCTTCCTCAATATAGATGATCAAAAGGCTAAAAGATAAGATTTCAGACTGGTCCTTCTCCTCCTTGCAGATAAGACTCTCTCTCTCTCATGTGCGCTACACAAGTGTGTCTGTGTGTTTCAAATGAGGAGCGCCTCCCTCTATTTATATTCTTTCGTTCACTTGACTTTTTACTCCACCAAGTCGGCCCCACTAAACTTGACTGGGCCGACTTCTCTAGGAGGACTAAAAACAACTTATTATTATATTCCGGAGGGTGCTAATGACTCGACTTGCAATGGAGGGTTTTCATCATGACTCTCTACTGACCTAATACAATAATAATGATTCTCCCGATAGGAACATCGGGGTACAATAAAATACAAATGATTCTCCCGATAGGAACATCGGGGTACAATAAAATACAAATGATTCTCCCGATAGGAACATCGGGGTACAGTAAGTGAATACTCTTTGAAGTTACAATAATTCAACACTCCCCCTTAACGAGAAGGGTATTCTACAACAACAACAACAACAACAGCATGAGAAGGAGAGAGAGCATCTTCAACATCATCAGGGTGATACATCTATAAATCATTGGAAGCTTTTTCATCATCTTTGACATATAGTCTTCATATTCAATTTCAGCAGCAACAACACTTTGATTGTTCGGTCGACAACATCATCATCAACATTTTAGTCTTTTTCAATCAACAACATCATCATCACCAATACTTTGACCTTTCGATCATCATCATCATCATCAACAATACTTTGAGCAACATCATCATCATCAGCAACACTTTGATCTTTCGATCAACAACATCATCATCAATACTTTGATCTTTCGATCAACAACATCATCATCAATACTCTGGTCTTTCGATCAGCAACATCATCATCATCAGCAATAACCTGCAATCCACAATACGAAGACAAAAGTCTATGGATCACTTTAGGACTTAAGTCCAGGGATGATACAATCCTACCACATTCTCGAGGACCGAAGTCACCTGATACTATTACGAGATAATCACTCCCTATCACTTTAGGACTTAGGTCCAAGGATGATGCAATCCTACCACATTCTCGAAGACCGAAGTCATTGGATACTATTACGGGATAATCACTCCCTATCACTTTAGGACTTAGGTCCAAGGATGATGCAATCCTACCACATTTTTGAAGATTGAAGTCACCGGATACTATTATAGGATAATCACTCCCTATCACTTTAGAACATAGGTCCAAGGATGATGCAATCCTACCACATTCTCGAAAACCGAAGTCTCCAGATTACTTTAGGACAAGTGTCCAGGGATGATACAATCCTGATTTTTTCTCGGAGACAGAAGTCTACGGATCACTTTAGGACAGGTGTCTAGGGATGATACAATCCCGCTTCTTTCTCGAAGATAGAAGTCTACGGATCACTATAGGACAGGTGTCCAGGGATGATACAATCTTGCTTCTTTCTCGGAGACAGAAGTCTATAGATCACTTTAGGACAGGTGTCCAGGGATGATACAATCCCACTGCAACATCACTGCTCCCCCTTTCGGGGAAGGTCTTTTCGAACAACACCAAGCTTGTCTTGAAAGTATTCAAACTTTATTCGGGACATAGGCTTTGTCAACACATCAACAACTTGTTCATTGGTACTCACATACTGGAGCTTTATGGCTCCCTTTTGTATCATATCTCGAATGTAGAAATACCAGATTTTTGTGTGCTTTGATTTATCATGGAACACTGGGTTCTCTATCATCTTTATACAACTCTGGTTATCACATAGAATCACTGTGGTATCCAACTCCAGGTTAAATAGACCTGACATCAACTTCCGAAGCCATATGGCTTCACAACTAGCAGAGCAAGCTGCTATGTATTCTGCTTCAACCGTGCTAAGAGCAACACTAGACTGTTTCCTGCTAAACCATGAAATCATAGCAGACCCCAGACAATAACATTCACCTGATGTGCTTTTCCTGTCTGAGACACTTCCAGCCCAATCTGCATTTGTATAGTCGTACAATCTGTAGTCATGGTTTCCCTTTTGCAGCTACCAGGTGAACACGTCTAGGTTGAACTAGATACTGACTCAAGGTTTTCACAACAAAACAAATGGCTGGTCTGGTATTCTTTAGATACATCAACGACCCAATAATCTCTCTGTATTGAGTCACATCCACTAACTCTGATGATTCATCAGCTAGCAACTTCAGGTTGGCATCCATGGGTGTGGCCATGGCTTTACATTCCAACATATCAAATCTTTTCAAGATTTCTACTGCATACTTTCCCTGATTGAGAAAGATTTCTTCTGAACTTTGCCACACTTCCAGACCTAGAAAATAGTGCATTAATCCAAGGTCTTTCATCTCAAATTCCTTAGCGGGCTTCTTCTTGCATTCTTTAATCTGTTTCTCATTCCTTGTTAATAATAGGTCATCCACACATAGTAATAGTATGACAGGTTCATCTTCTATAACCTTGAAGTAAAGGTTAGGATCGGTTTTACTCTTGGTAAAGTCCAAGCTCGTCAGGAAACTATCTATCCTTCCATACCAAGCTCTAGGAGCTTGCTTCAGACTGTACATGGCCTTCTTCAACTTGCATACGTGAGTCTGTCTGTCTTCAACTTCAAATCCTTGTGGCTGTTCTATGTATACTTCTTCCTCAATCACACCATTCAGGAAGGTTGTTTTTACATCCATCTGGTGTAGATTCCACTTCATCGTGGATGCAAGTGCCATGATGGCTCTAATCGAAGTATACCTTGCTACTAGTGCAAATGTTTCTTCATAATCAATTCCCACTTTCTGAGAGAGACCTCTAGCCACAAATCTTGCCTTGAATTTCTCTATACTTCCATTAGCTGCATGTTTTATCTTGTAAATCCACTTGGAAGATACCACACTCTTGCCTTCTGGTTTGGGAACTATATCCCACACATCATTCTTCATTATTGACTGGTATTCTTCCGTCATTGCTTCTTCCCATTCTTTCTTTTGTATAGCTTCTTCATAGTTTGTAGGTTCTTGATCTACAAGATCGCACATTAAAGCTACATAGTTGGAAAATGGCTTGGGCTTCTTGCTTATCCTTGTGGAGGATACTACGAACTTCCCTTCAGGTTTTGATACCGCATCCTGGACATCATTCTTCTTGAATTGGTGCACTCCTTCCCTTTCTTCTTGGCTATTTCTTCATAGTTGGAAGGTTTTGTATCAATGATGTAGCTCAACAGTGTCACATAACTGCACCATGTCTGAGACCTTTTTCTTTCTTTGAAAGTCTCGTCATATTATTCTTCATCTTATATTATTTCTCGAACTGTCGTCACTTGTTCTTCGGAACAAGTCTCATCCTTCTTTTATTGTAGGCGATTGTACGTGATCTTTCCTACAAGTCAAATGCATTAGTTGTATGGTTAGAAACATTTCATAAGGCATATTCATAATGACAAATATTTATGCATAAAGATATAATCATGCAACTATTTTAGCCAATACAACATTCATCCATATCTCACGGAAACTTTCTAGATGCCTTCCATCTCTACCATGACATCATTGAGATTGTGCACTAATCCAATATGTCAGAAAAGAGGTTTCATTCTAGATAAGTAACAATGGAGAGTTGTATAGCACCATGAGCTACTTGCCCATCACATGCATATTAGTAATATACTGTCATTAATGCAAACATTCTATCATGCACAACACATCAACTGAATATAAACAAATGGATACCAAAACAATATCATGAAATAGACTCCTTATACTGTCATTATTCGTTTCGTGAATAATGACTCCTTGAGCCTTTTGCTTCATCATCTTCTTCATTCATGACATCATCATTTCTTATCCAAATGCTAAGATGGATAAGATGTTCTTCAAGATTTGAGTTCTTCATGTTCTTCATCGCTTGACGGATCTTCTTTGAATCGTGGTCGCTTGATCTTCAGTTGCTCCCATCTTTTCTTCTCTTATTAATAGTCGGGTTTCTTCTTGTGTGCACTCTTCCCAGAGTCTGCTGAAGGTAATCACTTCCTTCTGGCACACATTCCTTGAATGAATGAATCCCATGATCTTGAGAGGCCATTCAAGGTGGTTATCACAATTTCTGCATTCTCTACTTCATCTACTTCTTTGTAAAGTATGACTGTATGGTCTCTGCATTCTGGATCTTTACATTCTTCAACTGGTTTCTCAAAGTCATCTTCTGATTTATGTTCTTCTCTTTAAATAGCTTGGTCAAGGAATCAAACATCTCTTTAGGTGTCTATAGAGAAGACACTTGTAGTATAAGGTGATCCTTGATTGAATCAGCAATGATCTTCTTGACCTTGACCAAGTTCTTCTTGTGTAAGGCTTTAGCCTCGTCTCCCTTTGGAACTGGAACCTCTCCACTTATGTAGGTGTCCAATTCATTTTCTTCAAGAATCGGTGAAATCCTATGCTTCCATGCTCGAAAGTTTTCAACTTCACCAAGCTTGTCATCAAGCTGGTGTGAGAGGTCATTTTGAAATGAGAACCTCAAATGTAAATAGCAAAAGATTAGATCTTACCGGTTTGAGGTGTTCGTCCTGGTTGCGGATTTGGCTGATCTAGGGTTTGTCAGAGAAACCCTAATTTTCAAAACATGGAATCTTTCAGATCTGATTGGATAGAAAGATGTGCCTCTTGAAGGTGAGCCGAGTAGCATATTCATTTTCCCAAAACTGTGATTAGAATTGCAAAATATCTGATGCCCTAATTTTCTTCAATTTCTTTTGCAGAAATGTCTGATATGGTTTTTGTGGTATCTCCGAAAGTACTGCTCCCCTGTGTCTGAAATTTCGTACTTAGGTAGCCTCGTTTGTCCTCTTTCCAACACCGCAGGTTTGAGCAGAATTGGTTTCACCAATTGGGACTTATGAGGGTTTTCCCAAGGTGGCTTCTTTCAGGATTGTTCATCATAGCGAACTTGTACAGACTACCATGTGTCAGTGTTTCATCATTAGGGTCTGAAACTTTTGCCATGGAAAGTACAGTCCGTTCCCTATCTGGAACATCTTTCGAAATTTCATTTGGACCTTCGTAGCCCGAGATATAGCAATTCTCCCTAGGTGTCCTGTTTAGGGATGAATCCTGGGAGAGGCTGGAACCCTGATTTGGAGGAATCATATCTACCAGAATATAGCGAATCTGAGGCTGAATATTATAAATTCTCATGCCTTTAACATTTTACTTCAGTTTATTGTTTTTCATTTAAACAAGTATATATTGCTTTTAAACATTTGACTAGAAAATGTTATATAATGTAAAAAAAAAAACATCAAATTTTGGAATTTTATTTGTTGCTTGCAACTTCAAAATATTGGGACTTTTATACCATTAAATATTTTTTCTAAAATTAGTAGAATGTTATACAATATTTTCACATTTTGATTATACTAAAAACTTAGAAATGTATTGAAATTAAGAGAACATGTTAGAAAAAGGGAATTATATGTTAGAAAGGTATTGAAAATTAACATCTATAACATAATAACATAATTATATCAATGAGTATGATATGACACAAAAATATTGAAAATTAACATATACTTACAAATCAAGCAGAGTGTAAATGTTCTCAATCATTGTAACACAAGAAAAAAACTTGTGTTAGAACAAGGATTTCCAAATGATTTTCAATATCTATAATGGAAAAGAGTGAAAAGGAAATGATTCATATCATTAAATGGAGGTTTGCTTCTACGACTATTGTGAAGAGGCATAAGAGGTCGAGGGAGGAGGGCATATGCAACGGTGCCCCCTATCAAGATTACAAGTTAATGAGGTGGAAGTGTATTAGTAGTTATATATTTGCACCTTATTTTGATTTCGAGTAGTAATCATCAATTTTCTAGTAGTGCACAAGTTCTTTGGTACTAATAACGTCTCCAAGCGGTGGTTGCATATGTTCAATGGAGCACACATACCTATTGTTTGACAAAATGTTTACAAGTGTTAGAAAGATGTTTTTGAATTGTTTGATGAAATGCCAATAAAGAAAAGGGGTAGACAAATCTTTGAAAAGTCCCTCTCCAAGGTCACAATCACTCTAGCGGTAGAGAGCTTGGGCTAAACTACAAGATAAGGAGGGGACCTTGGTTATCCATCAAAGGTTGATATTCTGTAGTTGATGATTGGAAGAAAAGTGCATCATTGTTGATTATGACATGCAAAAGGATTTCATCATGTTTATGTTGCAATGCCCTCGTGGAGGGGTTCCAAGTAGAGGCATCACTAAGGTCATTCCTTCATTCTTTCAAAAGAAGCAATGTAAACTAAATCTTTATTTCCTTTGGAAATTAAGACTTCTTAATCAGGGCCATTTATTTTGGAGAGCTTGGAAGTTATCCTAAAGTTGAATGTGAAGTTGATAGAGGTTACTGAGAATCAAACAATAACTAACATATACTTGTAAATCAAGCAAAGTGTAAATGGTTATCAATCACTAGAGCACAAGAAATAAAGTATTAGTACAATTATCTGCAAGTTATTCTGAACGACTATAATGGAAAAGAGTGTATGGGAAATGATAGGTTCACTACTATGACTACTATGAAGAGGAGACATAAGAGGTCAAGGGAGGAGGGATGTGTAAGACCCCTATCAAGATTGAAAGTTAATGATGAGTAAGTGCACCTTATTTCGTTTCCAAGCAGGGTCTCATCAATTTTCAAGCAGTGCACAAGTTCTTAAATACCGATGGTGTTTCCAAGTAGATGCTGCATATTTAAACAAAGCGACAAATGTAACGCAAATTTTGGCATAATGCCAAAGGTTGGAGGATGCATGCCTATTTTTTGAAAAAAAATCAATCAGAAAAGGGATAGGCAAATCTTTGTGAAAATCCTCTACAAGGTCATGATCATTCGAGAGGTAGAGATATTGGATTTTGTCTTCAATGTTAGGGATAAAATACAAGATAAGGAGGGTGTCGGGTGCCTTTGCTATCCATCAAAGGTTGATCTTTTTTGGTCGATGATTGGAAAATAAACTTTGTTGGTTAATGTTCATGGTGTTATGTTTTCATGGAAGGGTACCTAGCAACGATGTGACCTTATCCTCAATCCCTCACTCTTTCAAAAATAGTGTAAACTAAATCCTCGTTTCGTTTGGAAACCAAGACTTCTTAATTAAGGGCATTTATTTTGGAGAGCTTGGAAGTTATCCCAAAGTTGAAGGTGGAGTTGTCGTAGTTACTAAGAATCAAACAATAATTAGATTGATTTAATATGAATATCAAGGGACCATGCCCAACTTTTATAACAATTATCAAAGGGAATATTGGTTTGGGACAAATCATTAATGGGAGCTATTTGCTTCATAGCCTTCTTCATTATGATTTTTAATAGTTCTAGTGCACAAACATTGATAATTGTACTAGGTCAATGCTAATGCTTTCCTTAAAGCATAGTTCTTAGAATTCACACTAGTAAGAATGCATCTCTATAACCCTAGTCTAAATGATACTTTGGAATCACCCTATATACCTTTGGCACATTGAATTTTAAAAGAGTTCAAAATCTTTTCAATGTATTTCTCAAAATTGACTCTAGCAAAGATGGCAAAGATATTATCTCCTCTGCTAGAATATATATAGAGGTTGACATGAGCGAAGGTCTACCTTATCATATATATCATGGTACATTGTGGAGAAACTGATTGTTCTTGGTCTTCGATTATGAGAACACAGCTTCTCAATGTAAGGTTTGTTAACAAACATACCATTTGAAGAATTCATGTCAAACATCATTAGTGCATATGGGGTAAAAAGCTAAAAGCAACAAACCCAGATAATGGATCCAACATAGAAGAAACCTCAAGAGGCAATGCCAAAAACTCATGTAGAGTGATCAACTCTTGTAGCGTTGGCTGAAGGTGCCGAAGCATCCCTTTGAAGGTTGTGAAGTGGATAGGAATTTAATCTCTCCCTCTTCTTTATTGGGAGTTACTACTGAAACCCCCTTGAGTTGAGTGAAGAGGCATCACAAATTGAACAATTTGAATGAAAAAATAGAATGGTGTTTCCATCAACTTCATAGAATGCAAGGTTTATGGAGTCAACAAAACCTCCATCAATTGCAAATCCCTTCGCTAAATGGAATGAACTGAAAGAGAAAAAGGGTATAAAATGAAAGTCTAAATTTTCTCTAGGTCCATAGCGAAACAATTTAGAAGCATAATGTATATCTTTACAAATTGTAAAAGTAGCAAATATAGGATTAAAATAACGTATCCAATAGTATGATCTGCACAACAAGCTATCTAAAAATATGTTAGTCTATGTGCTTAGTCTAGGCTACTTCGAATTCGTTTCCATTGCCAAATAAACACAAAATTTATAATATTTCAACAACTGGATATGGATAAGGAACGTTCCACCCAACCATAGGCTAATTGAATTCCTAATTTTTTGAACACCTCTGCCACCCCTGAGCTGGGACTATGAATCCATCAAGGAAAAGGTTTCTGTAGTTGACTCTGAGCTTCTTCCACAACCCAAAAAATGCAATTGACAAGCAACCAAACTCCCCTCATTCCATATAAGGAAAATATTAATTATACAAGGTTGATTAGTTCAACTCCCGAGAGCATCCCAATGCAAAAGGCTTAATAACCAAAGGTTCCCCTCTTTAAGGAGTTAATTACATAATAACAATGTCAAACTGGGTATGAGACATGGAATTAGTGGCAAGCTTTGTATCTGTAAGGATTTAACCCCGTTAGGTGCATGGGATCCAGTCTCCAACGTACCACCATCTAAATGCCACAAACCCCCACTCTCAAACTCCATTCAATCCTAAGGCATAAATCCTTACCATCCAAGGTTAACAAACTTAGGCCTTTAATTTTTTTTTCTTTTTTCTTTTGTATATAGTAAGGTATTCAAGGGTCAAGACATTGGCTAGCGACAAGGTCATGACCACCAATGATTCCTAAGACCTTGCACACCTTTCCCTCTCATGAATTTATAGCCCCGCAACTCTTCTCAATTTTTTCTCCTCGCCCACAACCATATATATTTTTATTAATAAATAACAATTGTTTGAGTACAAATACACAATCTTGGCCCTCTGCCATTTTACATTTACTATTACCTTGCAAGCTTGGGTTTGAACAAGAGTGTTACATTGAAACACAAGATTACAAAAATATATATCAAACTTAATTATAAATAGGTAAGCACCAAATTATATATATATTTGCGCAATCCTTAACTTTCACAGTCTTCGTCAATTTTTTTATGTGTGCACATATGACCCATGCCATAGTGGAATTTTTGCACTTTCTAATTTTTCATGTCTTTCTCTATGTATTTCTTCAAACTGGCTTTGAATGAGGAAAATAGCATTCACTTATTTTACCTTTGACATTAATGACAACATAGACTTTGTTGACAAAATTATCCTTGTTGATTTTGTTTGTTGACATCAATTCCTTGTTGATTTCGCTCGTTGACATTAGTGGCAACATAAAGGTTCAACAATGGAGTGATTGATAGCTTTCTTTGTTGTTGATCTTCGATGTATCCATCTATGTCATCTCAAATCAAATGAGTCTACTGATATGATCTTCTTGCTCTCAGGGTCACTGGATACCAATATCCACAGCTCGAATTATGTGGCAAGCTTCTTCTTGGTTTCTACAATTAGCTTATCGTCGTCTATCAGGAACAAGACATCTACATACAATAGTAGTATCACCAGTTTTCTGTCCTCAACCTTGAAGTAGAGGTTGGAGTCCTCTTTACTCTTGGTAATGCCCAAGCTTGACAAAAATCCATCTATCTTTTTGTGCCATGTCTTGGGTGCCTGTTTCAAACTGTACAAGGCCTTCTTCAATTTGCACACATGTGTCTCAATTTCCATTGGTTTCTCCATGTACAATTCCTCTTCTATTGCACCATTTAGGAAAGTTGTGTGTATGTCCATTTGGTGTACCTTCCACTTCATCACTGCATACATCACAAGTATAGCTCTAATCAAAGTGAATCTAGCCACAAGAGCAAATGTCTTCTCATTGTTTATTCCTTCTTTCTTGGAGAATGCACGAGCCATGATCTTGCCTTATACCTATGTAGTAAGCTTGATTTTGTAAGTCTTCTTGAATTTCATAGTTGAACAATCATCACTTGTTCTTCGGAGCAAGTCTCATCATTTGTCTCTTGTAGGTGATTGTACACAAACTTTCCTACAAGTCAAATTCAGTTGCATAATTAGAAACATTTCATAATTTTCAAAACATATTAATGATGACAAATTCTTATGCATAAAGACAGGTCACACAACTATGAAACTATCTTATCCAATGTTTTAGTACAACATTCATCCATATCCCGTATACACACTATCACTTTCTAGATGCCTTCCATCTCAATCAGAACATAAAATTAAAAGCATGCACTACTGTCAACATTTTAGCAAAGAGGTTTCACTTTAAATAAACAACGATGGAATGTTGTGCAACACCATAAGCCTCTTACCCATCACATGCATATTAGTAGTATATTATTTATCAACGCATTCAACCAAACATGTATAATACATTCTTGATTCTAGGAACATAAATATATACACTAGCGTAGATCAAAATCCTAGGCTCTATCAAATGCCGAGAGGGATCAATCTCTCGAGGTGCAAACCTCTTTTTAGGTATTGCACTCAATGAGCTATCAACTTTGGTGTGTCCTATATATAGCCATCGATTTGATTCAAACCAAAAGACATATATTTTTATCTAAGGTCACATAGTATTTTTATTATAATATTTAATATTATTTATGGCCAACATATAATATTTTTTATTATTTTTAATTTTGTTAGAAACAAACATTACAACATATTCCCATACATGATTTTAAAACCATATGCAACGCCCTCCTAAAACTATGGGCTGTTTAGGAGGCCTTGCACATGGTCTTAAAATTATTTGCAAGGCCCTCCTGAACCATGTACAATAAAACCATGGATCGTTTAAGAGGTCTTGCACATGGTTTTAAAACCATGTGCAAGGCCTTCCTAAACCATGTACAATAAAACAATGGATTGTTTAGAAGACCTTGCACATGGTTTTAAAACAATGTGTGAGGCCAACATTTTTTTGCGGATAATTCAATTTTTTATTTTTTATTATTTGGTTAGGTAGGAACATTACAACATTTCCCCGATATTGTGATATTGTGTTTTTTTCTGACCCACCTTTCTTTTTGCGAATAATTAAATTTTATTTTTTTATTGTTTTGTTAGGTAGGAACATTACAACATTTCCCCCATTTTAGGTTGTTTTTCTTGCCAATAATTATTTTGGGCGATAATTAAATTTTATATTTTTTATTATTTTGTAAGTAACAAAAGTTACATCTCCCTCATTTTAGGTTTTTTTTTACCTACATTTATTTTGGATGATAATTAAAATCTTTATTTTATTATTATTTTGTAACATTATATAACGTTACATAACGTTATGTAACGTTACAAGATCTTCCCCATACTAGGCTGTAGAGCGCCTCTCGGCGCAATAATTAAACAATATCATTTATACAATTAAATATACATGAAATGACAATTCAAATACTTATCTTTGTTTGGTTGGTTGGCTTCCTCTTGATCTTTTCCTTGCAGGAATTATTGGAGCGTGCTCTAATTCATCGTCTAATTCTAAGGACTTGTGTCCATCTTCCTCATGATCGACAATGTTGAGCAAGTATTCTACACCATAGTTCACTTGTCCCTTCTTCTTCAACGCCAATCATGACTACATCATCAATGGTCTTTCCTTTTGTCCATATGGTAACTTCTCCATTGATGAAGGAAACTCTGAATCTCTTCTTATCCAATGTTGATATGGATAGGAGGTTCTTTTTCAAATCAAGTCCATATAGCATATTCTTCATCTTCATGGCATTTCAGAATCCAACTTTGTGGGAGGATTCTCGTACCCCTCTAATAGGATATAGATAATCATCTTCAAACTTCACCTTATGAGGTGAAATCCTTCTTTGTCAAATGCTTATGAGCAAGCTATGTATCACTTCAATGACTGACAGTCTCTGTGAAAGCAAATGTCAGCACATATTCTTCTTCACTTGTATCAACTTCCCTTGATTTCTTCTGAACATGTTCATCATCTTCTGTGGTATGAGCACGATACCTCTTCTTCTTTTGTTTCTTCACATGGCCATTTCCTTGTTATATTTTTAAAAGTTTTATGCACAATAAGAAGAATATCACTGAAAGAATGACATGCACAACAAGATAAAGAAGACACAAAGATTTATCCTAGGGAACCCTCGTGAGGAATAAAACCTAGCAAAACTTCCTCAATATAGAATCCAACCAAGTACAGTGTAAGACCACAAGACTAAGATAGACTGATTATTCTCCTCCAGATGGACTCCTCTGTCTCTCTCTAGCGAACTTGCTTGAGTTGTGAGTGTGTCTGAATGAGGAGGGAACCTCATTTATTTATACACTTCAGCTAGGAAGTCTAATAACCCAACGAGGATGACTTCACCTTCACAACAAAGCCGACTTGACTTTAGAGACGCAAAATTACATTTTAATAATTATTTTTTCGGTACTATGGACCTAACTTACAACGGAGGTTTTACCTCAAGACTTTACATGACCAATTACATCAATGACATCCCTAATCAGAGGAACAACCTCTCTGGAAGGGAGGGACAACAATAATATAATAATAATTACAATAGAACGTCTTCTGTAGTTACATTATTTCAACACTCCCTCTTAACGAGGAAGGTATTCTACATTATCAACGACAATAGCGACAATTGCATAGTTGATTGGTGGATCTATATGTCTTATGAAGTTTTGTAACATCATCATCATAAGCATCATCTTCATCACGGAACATCATCATCGTGGAACATCATCATCACAGAGCACCATCATTGTCGAACATCATCATCATCATTTGCAACACCAGTGTGAGAGTATTGGAACGTCATCATCATCTGCAACATCAGTATGAGAGTATTGGAACGTCATCATCAGTTGCAACAACAATATGTGAATACTAGGACATCATCATCATCTGCAACATCAGTATGTAAATATTGAAACAACGACAACATCATTAGCATGTTAGTGATAGAAACATCATCAGCAAATAAATGCTAGATCATCATCTGCATCATTAGCATGGAGATGCTGAAACAACATCATCATCATTAGCATAAAATGCTAAGACAACATCACCATCAACAACATATCAATGGTGTAGCAACATCATCAGCAATAACAATAGCACAAAGTGTTGGGACCACAACCACATCAACATCATCATCATAGAGTGCTGAGACCACCACCACACCATCATCATCATCAACATAGAATGTTGGAATCATCTGAAGCAACATCACGGTGGGCACTCTGGGAGACCCAACTGACCTTGTCTGGATTACTAATTGTTTCGGAACAAACAACCCTATTCAAACATACCGATCTACCTCGGGACCAAACAAGCCTAGCCAGACATATCGATCTACCTAGGGACCAAACAAGCCTAGCCAGACATACTGATCTACCTACAGACCAAACAAGCATTGTCTAGCTTACTAACCCTTTCGGGCCAAATAAGCCTAGCCATACATACTAATCCCCCTAGGATCAAACAAGCCTCGTCAGTATTGATATACCACTCCCAATGGGATCAAACAGGACTCATCAGGATGACATACCAATCCTAGACTGATCTACCACACCACTGCAACAAGAACCACAACCACATCTACATCATCACTCTGTCTTTCGAGGGAGGTCCTTACGTACTACACCAAGCTTGTCTCGAATGTATTCAAACTCTACATTATACAAAGGATTAGTCAATACATTGGCCACTTGTTCCTCTGTAGGAACATATTGGAGTTGTACAACTCCCTTCTGTACCATGTCTCGAATATAATGGAACTTTATCTATGTGTTTTGACTTGTCATGAAACGTGGGGTAGGTCAGCTTGATGCAACTTTGATTATTGCAGTAGATATCAGTCACATCCATCTCTGTATTGAACAATCATGTTAACAACTTGTGGAGCTAAACTGCTTCACTACAGGATGAACATGCAGTAATGTATTCAGCCTTTGTTGTACTAAGAGAAACACAAGTCTACTTTCTGCTAATCCATTAGATCACCCCTGATCCCAAACTGAAACAACATCCTGAGGTACTATTTTCGTCATCGGTGCTCCCAAACCAATCTGAATCTATATAACCATGTAGTTTAATCTCACCATCCACTGCATATCTAAGGCCACAATCCAGTGTACCCTTAAGGTACTTCATCACATGTTTTGTAGCAACTAAGTGAACATGTTGGGGCTCCACCATATACTGACTCAGTGTGTTTACATCAAAACATATATCTGGTCGAGTATTTGTCAGATACATTAGAGAGCCAATAACATGTCAGTATAATGTAACATCCACTGTATCTGAGG
This sequence comes from Pseudotsuga menziesii, assembly GCA_001517045.1. Lineage (NCBI taxonomy): Eukaryota > Viridiplantae > Streptophyta > Pinopsida > Pinales > Pinaceae > Pseudotsuga > Pseudotsuga menziesii. Next base: position 673,881 of record LPNX010220487.1, read on the forward strand.
AATTATCATTCTGCAGCTTCAAGTTGGTCACTATCGAAGTGTTCATTGATTTGCAATCCAACATCCCAAATCTCTTTAGGATCTTAACAACACATTTTCCTTGATTTAGGAAAATCTCATTCAGGAACTGCCATAATTCAAGACCAAGAAAATAGTGCATCATACCAAAATTTTTCATTTCGAATTCGGCAGCAAAATTATTCTTACAACCTGAGGGTCAAGCCTTGATCATGTGACTGCTCAATTCTTTGACAGGATTAGATTTTGAAGGAACTTTTGGTTCCTCTTCAGCTCTTCAAAAAATCCCATGGTCATAATGGGTTGGAATAAATTTAGAAGGAAAATTTTTAAATTTCCCTTTCTTCTGCAAGAACTCCTGAAGACTCTTGATAGAGACCATGCTTTATCTTGGGAGCCTCCTTTTTCCTGTGTAGACGTCAGGCGTCAGGAAGAAGCAGGCCAAACAAAAAAAAGAAAGGACAGCACAGCCTTCTCACATCGGCCAGATGCATTGTACAGCCAGACCAGAGAACTCCAGAAATAAATGAAACTAGGGCCTGGGAGCCTTGAAGGCATTGTGTGCCTGGACTCAAGTTTGTTCACCATCCCATGGGCAATGAGCATTGCAGCAAAAAATGATACTTTTTCATGTTTCATGCATTCTTGTTAATGCATCAGAAATTTCAAATTAAAGATCATATTTGAAATACAAATTCAATGAATCATTTTTTCGTCTCATATTTGAGAAAGTCTACTATGAAATATCTGTGTTAGACTTTACTAGTTCTTTGCTAAGCATCATCATTTTCCAAATCTTTCGATGCAGCTAGCTGCATTTTATGTATGATTATCTTCTTTTGTTGTTTATACTGTCTAATTCCTTCTCTTGAAGACCCATATTAGTCTTCTTTTATATGTTGAGTTGGATTTGTTCCTTTTCTGAAATATGAAATAACTTTTGAGTGGACTGCTTTTGATTTTATTGAATTATAAACATGTTAGAGACAGCTTTCCAGTTTTTCTGATAAAGGAACATAATCTTTGCCAGATTCTGGAAGCATTTCTAATCTCTAGTTGTTCCAACTGTGCATCTGTGACCTTGACAAAATCGTGATTTCTTAAGACATAAACCTCTTTTCTGAAATTGTTTACTCTTGTTATACATTTTTGTGAACCAGGCTTGAGGATCTCACATCTCTTAAATACTTCATGATATAAGGCTACCCATTACGGTGATTTCAAATATCCACCTCACTATTTACTATATGACAGGATATGTACCTCTGAATAAGAGAATACTCATATGACTTGAGTCTATCACGAGATTGCACCTGTGACCTTGACGATATCCTGATTTCTTGAGACATAAACCTCTTTTGTGAAATCGCTTACTCTCTGTTATACATTTTTGTGAACCAGGCTTGAAGATCTCTCATCTCTTAAATACTTCATGATATAATGCTACCCATTAGAGTGATTTCAAATATCCAGCTTCTCTCTATTTCCTATATGATAGTATATGTACCTCTGAATAAGAGAATTTTCATATGACTTGAGTCTATGTCAAGATTGCTGCCTTGTCCTTAAGGTTTTGATTCGGCAAATCCAATAATTATTTTCTTCATGTCCTTAAGGTTTAAATAGACGAGTGAAGATGATCACCATGCTTGCACTTATTCACGGTGGTTCTTCATCATGTTTATGTTGCAATACCATTTTGTTATTGATTTATCTTCCTATCCCGTACGATTCTGTAATCAATTTTATTTTCCTAGATTGTACTAGGTATTCCTACTGTTCTTACTGCTCCTATGTTTATACTTATAGAGTTCTTCTGCCATTTTGTGATACTTTAGTAAGTTAAAGCAAGTAGTGTCACTTCATAAGGAAATATTTTCTTCATAAGGCGCCGATTTTTACATCACTTATAAGTTATGACTGATTGAATTTTCAGTTTTCAAATAATCAAATTATTTATAATTGCAATAAGTTGGTGTACCATGTTATCTACAGGAGGAGTTTTACCATGACATTCCGACAACAGTGCATAGAAGTAAAGCTGATTGCCCACCTCCACAGGTTCATTAGTTCTGTTTACATGTAATTTTGGATTTCACTTTTCCGCTGTACAATTATTTTAGCAAACAATATAAATTGGACTTCTGATGCAGGAGTCTGTCACCGTTGGAGTGGATGCATCTGTACTTGAGCGTATTGCTAAGATCATGTCTTATCTTCGCTTGGGCTCCTCTGGAAAGGTATGCCTCTACTGTGCTTTTCTTCTCTCCATCTCAAATTCACGAAGAACTAGTAAAATTTATCAAGATATGTAAGGTTACAAGTTTTGAGTCCATGCCATTTTTCCTGCAGGTTTTGAAGAAAAAAAGGAAGGAAAAAGCTGAAGGCAGAGGTGAGGTTCGAGATGATGGAGTAATTTAGTCCCAACTATTCTTTGGAGTATTTTTTTGTATTCATACACATTCATGATCTCCCTTTATATGAACTTCATGCAGGCAAGGCACTTCAACCCTTGGCTAGTGAAGATGGAAACGATTATGAAAAGGAACCAAATGCTGCAGATGGGCATTCTAAGAGGCACCTGAACAAAGAAATGCTGCCTCCTCCTCCTCCTCGCAAAGGTCACACAGAAGCAAAGGAGCAGCAGCAACTTTCTGTGAATGCCCACAATGAGGAAGATGTCATATTTGAAGGTGTTGGCACTGATTATGTTGTTCGTGGTAGAAATGAAAGCCAGAGTCCTCTCTCAGAAGATATGGAAGAATCCCCCAGGGACGGGGAAAGGCAAACATTTTTCGATGATCCTGTGTATGGTCCGGCACCACCTATGGAAGTGACGGGTCAGGATTGGCAGCAACAAGTGAGTTGATGGAGCAATGTTTAATGCATGATGAATAAATATGATTTTTGTTTAGAACTATTGTGCTGAAGTCCTAAACTACCTTTCTCAGTGATTCTCCCTGTCCTGCATGTTAATTTTGTCACTGCCATTATATCTGCAAGATGCTAAATAGAAGGAACCTAAGAATCGTATTTTAAATCTCATAGATGACTAAGTTGATTGTTCTTTCTCAGTGCTTCTGTAGTTTTTTTCAATTCATCCATTGGTATCCTTAATCTTGTTATTTAAACTTTTCTTTGCAGGGTGGTTATGATACTATTCAAGGACCAGCATTGCCCGAAGCTTACCAGGAATGGCAGGAATACCCTCCACCACCACCTGAGCAACTTGCTGGACAGTGGGCTCCAGATCAATTAAATTATACCGATCAGTATATTCATAGTCAGATACCGGATTATAGTGTGGAGGCAGAAATAACTTTACATAAGGATCCTCGATTTATGACTCAGGAGGAGAAGGACCGTGGTCTTGGGTCTGTGTTCAAACGTGATGATCAGAGGCTGCAGCAGCGGAGGGAGAAGGATGCTCGGGAAAAGGATCCAAACTTCATTTCTGAAAGTTACTCTGAGTGTTATCCAGGTTATCAGGAGTATAATCGGGAGATTGTAGACAGTGATGATGAGGACGACCTTACAAAAATGGATATGGGCGGCAGGGTAAGTAATTTTTTCATGATTAATAGTGATGCTTTTCTTTAAAACAATTTGATAAAGTTTCTACCTGCAATTTGTTTCTCGTACAAGAAGACCCCGTAATGGATCATATTTCTGAAAACTGACGAAATGATGGCCCAACAAAACCTATTTTGCAGGCCAAGGGCCGTCTCCATCGTTGGGACTTTGAGACAGAAGAAGAATGGGCAAAATATAATGAACAAAAGGAAGCAATGCCTAAGGCTGCCTTTCAGTTTGGGGTGAAGATGCAAGATGGCCGTAAAACGAGGAAGCAAAATAAAGACCAGAAGCTAAATAATGAGTTACATAAAATCAACAAAATCTTGGATAGAAAGAAAAGGGAGAAGACAGATGCATACGAGGACGGTGGCCATTATGATGATGAAATTCAACCAGGGAAGCGGCTTCGTGTATGAAGAAACTTCCCATTTCCAAATTTGTTCTTATAAGTAGTCACATGTAAAAGCTTCCCTTTAGCTGGAAATTGTAAGACAAACTTGCCATGGAAGCCTTTGACGCATGTATGTAAAAGTAGTGTTTGAATGTTATTATTGTATTTGTATGTTTTCTCAACAAACCTTGTTGGCTTCTAATTGAATTTCAAGCATAACTTGTAAAACATCATAAAACGTTTTTATTCTACTTTGATGCAAATAATTAACATGTAGATCATGAAGCATTATTATTCTACTTCTTTGTTGCACATAATTGCAAGTTCCTGGCATGTCCTTGTTATGGTATTTCGTTCCATTAACTCTCTTCTTTATTTTCATGGTGCCCATATATCTAAATGTTCTTCCGTGCTTTACATGCAAGGAAATATGGTCTTTTGACGCGTGGGAAGTTCACACCATCAAATTAAAGTTCTGATTATTTAAAGCTGTTGAAGCATTGAAGTTTTATTTTATTCATTCTTCTCTTAGATTTTTGTGCCATTCTACCACTCCAATGTATAAGTATATGGTGCAAGCGTGGCATTTCGAAGATATAAAATATGGAAAAATAGCTGTCGACAAAATTAATATTTCATTTTAATTAAAAAATAAATTCCTGGTCTACCATTTCCGAGCATTTTTATGGCCGCCTTGCCTTGCCGTTATAGATATCCTTGTACAGCTTGATATCAACTGTGATAGCAATGCCATTACTGGCTACTCTTCAAGATACAATGGAGCATATAAGCATACGAGGGTTATTATGTTCATATCAAATATACAAGTGCACAGGGATTTTGGAGAAATTTATGTTAATATCATCAATGCTTTTTAGGATAACTTAAAGAAGCTCTACGTTTATCACTCTTATTCCAAAATGTAAATAAACCTGTTTCGTATGATGACTTTAGGCTGATTGCTTTGCGTAATCTGGCATACAAGGTTATTACAAAAATCATTGCAACTAGATTGAGGCCTTTTTTATCTAAAGGAATCTCGAAGGAACAATTTAGATTAAAGTCTGATACGCAGATCACTGATGCTATTTGTATTTCGCGGGAGACTATTCACTCTATAAAACAGAAGGACTTGAGGGCTATTTTGTTGAAAATTGCCTTGGGTCTATTTAAGAATCCTTTTACTGCACTTGGACTTCCACTTCTAGTTACATATTGGATTATGTCTTGTGTGGTTTCTGCTCAATATTCGGTGCTGGTAAATGGCTCTCCTACTGGTTCTTTAAGGGGTCCCGTGGTATCAGGCAGGCCTATCCTTCATCTACTTTGTTATTTCTGCTGGTTATTGAAGGTTTGAGTTGTATGATTACAAAAGCCAAGGCTGAAGGGATAATTAGAGGGGTGAAGATCTTTGTGTCTGTTTTTATTACTCATCTGTTATTTGTTTTTATTACTCATCTGTTATTTGTTGATTATGTTTTACTATTTGGTGGTGGCACTAGAACTGAGTGGAAATCTATGGCTGAGATTATTAAAGTTTTTTTTTATGCTTCGGGGATGGAAATTAGTATTTCAAATTCTTTTTTTAATTACCATAATATTGAAGCCGAGGTTATGAGTGGGATTTGTTCATTTCTACCCTACAAATCTAGCTGTTTAGATGAGATGACTTTAAGTACCCGGGTTACTTTCTTAAGCCTGATGGTTATAAAATAAAGGACTGTAAATTTCTTTTAAAACTCAAATTAGGGCTACACAGTATATTTTCATTTTTACTAATAACCACACGAGTTTCTTTTACTAGTAATGCAGCGGAAAATAAATATTGAGAAACATTTAACAATAATCACACCAATATAGACAGTATTTTTGTATGGAAACCCCTGGATGAACCCAAGATGGGAAAACCGGTGCAACAGCCATACATGGAATTTTATTATGAAGATATAGAACAAGTACAATCCAGTGGATCTATACACCCAACCTGGCAAGATAGAATCTCTGCAAAATCACTGAGCAAACCCAACAAACAATACAACCTCTCTGCGCAGCTGTACGACCCTATGCGTCATTTGTATGGATCTGTACGGTCTTGCGTCAGCTGTACATAATCCGTACGACTGATCTGCGACCTTCCTCTGCTGCATACGACCTCCCTTTGCGTGATCTTGTACCACCCTATGCTCTGCTTGGTAACTCGACGAATCCTCCGGGTGAGTGCTTCTTCGTCTTCTTTGCAAACTTCGGTTTTGACTTCTCTGTTTTCTATGTCACACTTTGTGTGTGTGTCCTCTCCACCAAATCTTTTTTTTAACTCAATGACCAAGCGAAAACCCTAACCCTCACTATGGATAACATATGTTTGGTGAGATCAATTGCCAAGATTAGATTAGCAATCACTTAAATTATTTCACTCTTCACTATATAAAAGTGACTCCATCAAGTTAGTCAAATTAGATTAAATAATGTATTTTTTCAAATCTAAATTTAGGAAAATCACATTAATATATTTGGCTTCCTATTTAATGTCTTCTAGCATGCAATGATAGAAGACCTTCCTTGTTGCAACTTTTTAACACTCCCTCTCAACGAGGGAGAGATTCGATAGCAACCTCGACTTGTCTCTAAACTTCACAAAACAATTTGCAAAGTGCCTTGGTGAAAATGTCTACCACCTGCTCATCTGTCTAAATGTACTCCAACCGAATGGTTCCTTTATGTACACAGTGTCTCAGGAAGTGATACTAGATATCAATGTGTTTGCTTCGGTCATGGAACACTGGATTTTCAGATAGCTTGATGCCACTCTGATTGTCACAATGAACCACTGTAGCCTCTAGCTCACACTCGAATAACCCTGAAAGCAACTTCCTCAACCACATTCCTCCACAAGTCGCCATACAGGCTGCCATGTACTCGGCCTCTATCGAGCTCAATGCAACTAACTTTGACTTCTTGCTGAGCCAAGAGATAACCCCTGACCCAACGCTGAAGCAACAACTTGAAGTGCTCTTCCGGTCATCTACACATCTTGCCCAGTGAGCATTTGTGAAGCCTACTAACTGTACACTCCCACTGCGCTCATAAACCAACCCATACTCCACTGTACCTCTGATGTAGTTCATGTGCTTTGTAGCTCTCAAATGTACTCTTCGAGGGTCCACCATGAATTGGCTCTGAGAGTTGACTGCAAAGCTAATGTCTGGTCCTGTGTTGACTAGATACATGAGCGATCCGATAAGTCGACGATAAAATGTATGATCAAACCCCTTCGACCCAAATGCATCAATCTTCCTCCATTTGGAAACTAGAGGTATGGTCATGGGCTTGCAATCCTCCATCCTGAATATCTTCAAGATCTCTACAACTTACTTCCCCTGTCCAATGAAGAAGCACCCATCTCTCTACCAAACCTCTAAGCCTAGGAGGTAATGCATCAACACAAGGTCTTTCATCTCAAACTCAACTGCAAGGTTGGACTTGTAGTTGTCAATCAACCTCTCATCTCCTGTAAGAAACAGACCATCTACATATAATACCAGTATGAGAGGTACCTCACCTGATAAGAAGTACAGGTTGTGATTAGCCTCACTCCGTTGGAATTCCATCTCCGTAGATAGATGTCAATCCTTGAGTACCATGCCTAAGGTGCCTGCTTGAGCCCATAAAGAGCTCTCTTCAACCTGCATACATGCTACTCATTGTTCTCCACATCGAACCCCTTGGGCTGCTCAATGCATACCTCCTCTTGTATAACTTCCTTGAGGAAGGAAGTCTTGACGCTCATCTGATGAACACACCAACTCATCTCTGCTGCTAATGAGATAATAGTTCAAATAGAACAATATCTGACAACAAGAGCAAAGGTCTCCTCATAGTCAATACCTTCCTTCTGTGAAAACCCCTTTGCCACGAAGCGCGGCTTGTACTTATCCATGCTTCCATCTGCTGCATACTTTACCTTGGAGATCCATCTAGATCCTACCACCTTTTTACCTCCTGGCCTCGACACAACCTCCCATACCCGATTCTTCATGATTGAGTTATACTCCTCAACCATGGCCTCCTGCCACATGTCATGTTGTGTAGCCTCCTCGATACTGGAAGGTTCGAAGTTAATCAACTTCGTCATCAATGCCATATAGCAAAGTTTCTCTAGTGGTTTGCTTCGCCTCATGGAGCTCTATGGAAGAGTCACTTTCCTGGAATCCTGAACTGTGGACCTAAACCACTAAGGTCATGGCCTAGTGTCTACCTGTTGCGGCTGTTGGACATCTGCCTCCTGCTGCGACTCATCCTCTAAGTCAATGATTGAAGGATCATGTCCACCTGACTCCCTCTAATACCAGAATCTGTGCTTTGTGTCTGCACTTGTAACTCTACCTGTGGCTCCTCCAACTTGACCCCGGAGTCCTGTTATGGTTGCTCTTGTGCTGGTAAGTCCATAGATCTTCGCAAGGCTCTGTCCTCATCAAATTGGACATCCTTGCTCACAATGATCCTTTTGTGAGCAAGAATATTTACTCTGTATGCCTTCGAAGTCTCACTGTAACGAACAAGTAACCCCTTCTCCCGAGAAGGGTCCAACTTCTTCCTAGTGTCAGCATGAATGTGACAATAGCAGACATTGCCAAATATGCACAATTGACTCGCATATGGTCTAGTGCCTGTGAAGACCTCCTCAGGTGTCTTCCTCCCCAAAGCTGTGTGGGGACACCAGTTCTGAATGTAAACTGTGGTCCTGTATGCCTTGGCCCATAGGAATAGTGGCAATCCTTGATCAAATAGCATGGCCTTGACTGCTCTTAACCATGTCTTGTTCTTTCTCTCCGCCACTCCATTTTGTTGCGGGGTATGAGGAACGGTGTGCTCCTTGATCCCCTCCAATGAACAATACTCAAATAACTCATTGGAAGTATACTCACCCTCGTTGTCCATCCTCAATACCTGAATCTCTCTTCCTATCTAGTTCTCTACGTGAGTCTTGAACTCCCGAAACCACTCGAAGATCTCTGACTTGGCCTTCAGGAAATAGATCCATGTCTTCCTGGAATAGTCATCAATGAAAGTGAAGCAATAACTGTAGCCACTAAACGATTGGACACTTATGAGTCCGCAAACATTTGAATGCACTAAGTCCAAGGTCCCCTTAGACTTGTGCTCACTCTGTGGGAAATGTTTTTTGATGTTCTTCCCTAACTCACAACCCTTGCAATGGTTATGCTTCTCCTCATGTACCTGAGAAAATCCAATGATTGTTTGTCTCAAATGTCTTAGTGCTCCATGGTGTAAGTGTGCCATCCTCCTATGCCACAAATCACCCTGACTGTTGTTGCTGATGAGAGCCTTTGCAGACTCAAAGTGTAGTCTGTACACCTTCCCGCTCCAGATCCCAATCATCTGATCCAAACTCCTATCTGACCCCTTGGGCCTGATATACACCTTATGATCTTGGAACTTCACCTGAAATCCCTTGTCCTCCAGGGTGGAAACATATATGAGGTTTTTGGTCAACCCAGAACATACAATACGTCAACAAAACCGAGGGGTTTGTTAGACTCCCCCTATGAAACAAAACAATACCAACTCCCCGCGCCTAATACTACGCATCATCACCCAACTCAATGTGGAGATTTAATCCACCCTCCTGCAAGCTCTTGAAGAACCTTTTACGTCCTGCCATATGACAAGATGCTCCACTATCGACGTACCAAATGCTACTGCCTGTGGTGCTTGCCATATAAGCTATCAAACAAAATTCTTCATCGAAGTTTTTGTTGAATTCCTCCACCTCTGTAGAACCTTCCATCTGGGTGTTGTTCTTCTTTTTCTTGTTTGGGCACTTGGAGGCAATGTCTTGGCTTGTGGCAAATAAAACACTTCTTTGGACATGTCAATGTTCTTCTTACTACCCTTCTTTTTCTTTGCCTTACCCTTGCTCTTCCTTGCTAGGGCTAGAGCTTCTTCATCCATAATCTGCAAGGCACTATTGGATGAACCTAAACCTTGACCCATGCGGGTCTCCTCCTGCACAAAGTCATCCCACAATCTCTGTCATTCAGGGAGCTTCTCCCTAGCCACCACACCTTTTACAAAGGTGTCCCATTGCTTAGAAAATCCATTGAGAGCTATCCAAACTAGCTCCTCATCCTTGGTCTTAGAGCCAACTGCTGTAAGCTCGTCTCTGATTTATGTGAGCCTTGTGAGATAAGACACCACTCTTGCATCACCATATTCCGGTTTCCGTTCTTGCTCTGGTAAATTCCTTCCAAAGCCTTTCACATTTCCAATGCGGTTTTCATCTCGGAAATGTGAGGGACTATGTGGTCCTTCACCCCAACCAAGATGATCAACATAGCTCTAGAATCAACTTCTTTCATCTTGTCAACTCTGTCGGATCTGTGGGCGCAACCTTCATGGAGTCAATGTGCTCCTGTGCATCACCGACATCCAGGATCCTTGTGATCCTTTCTTCCCAAGTAGGAAAGTTCTGAGCCCTTGGAGTCTATCCTCAACTTTCAACTGTACGACCATAGTGAAGTGTACATGTCAAACCCTAGATATGAAATCTAGGTTTGTGTCTTCAATAGATCTGCCCTCGATCTTTTAATACTGCTGCAGTTTCTTAGATTTAGCTCAATAGAGCTTTGATACCATGTAAATTTTCTTTAATTTTTATTGATAACCACACACGAGTTTCTTTTACTAGTAATGCAACGAAAAATAAACACTGAGAAACATTCAACAATAATCACACCAATATAGACACAATATTTTTGGCTATGGAATTCCCCAAATAAAACCCAAGATGGGAAAACTAGTGCAACTGTCATATCTGAAATTTATTATGAAGATATAGAACAAATACTATCCAGTGGATCAATACACCTAACTTGGCAAAATAACACCTTTGCAAAATCATTGAGCAAACCCAACAAACAGTACGACCTCCCTGCGCAGTTGTACGACCTCCAACGTCAGTTGTACAACCCTCTACGTCAGTTGTATGGATCCGTACGGTCCCGCATCAGCTGTACAAAATATGTACAATTGATGTACGACGTTCCTCTGCTATGTACAACATCCCTCTGCGTGATCCTGTACGGCCTTGTGCTCTGCCTAGTAACTCGACGAATCCTCTGAGTTAGTGCTCCTCTGTGTTCTCTACAAACTTCTCTTTCTGACTTCTCTGTTTTCTGTGTCACACTTTGTGTGTGTCCTCTCCACCAAATATTCTTTTTACTCAATGGCCAAGCGAAAACCCTAACCCTCATTGTGGATCAACACTTGAGATCCTTCGGTGAGATTAGTGGCCAAGATTAGATTAGCCATCACTTAAATTATTTCACTTTTCACTCTATGAAAGTGATTCCATCAAGTCAAAGTAAAATTAGATTAATTAATGTATTTTCCTAAGTCTAAACTTAGGAAAATCACATTAATACATTTGGCTTCATGTTTAATGTCTTCTAGCATGCAATGACACTTGCAATGATAGAAGACCTTCCATGTTGCCACTTTTTAACAATGTCTGGTTATGGTTGGTGGAGAAATTTGAAAAAGGGGTAAATCATTGGACTTATAGACAATGTTACAGGGGAATACGTCCCCAAGGGTAGGAAACACGTTTCCACGCCTCCACACGTCTCAGAAACCTAGAAACTCCATTGGCAACATCATCCCATGTCCCCATTTGAAGGAAAATCAAGGAAATTTAGAAGGGAAACATTTTCCTCCTAAAAATGGTGTCCCCACGTTTCTTTTGACAATTTTTTACCAAAAAATAAAAAAATTAATGATAAAGGGCCAGGTTGTCCACTATTTTCCTTCTTAGTAGCCTCGCTTTCTTTTTGTTGTCCAATATGTTTGTATTTCCGAGTTTGTTTTATTAGTTATAGCTTACGTATGGTTGTATTTCATTTTATTTCATTTGATGTATGTTGTAAGCTTGTATTAATCTTTAGCTTATAAAGTTAAAGACTTTACTAAATTATTCTCCACCTTTCAATTTTTATGTGTTATAATATAAATTGGGTAGTATTCTTGGTGGGGTCCGCTATATCGAAGACATCGACGTACCCTTCGATGTTTCCTTAAATTTGGGGTGGTACTTCTGCATATGTCGTTTTTGCGTTTCCTCACCCTTGCGTCCCATAAATTTGGAGGAACATTGCTTATAGGTTACTCTCTATTGGTGATATATTAACCTTGATCAAATTCGTTTTAATTGGTGTTCATGTCTATTGGTTTTCTCTTGCTCTAGTGCCTAAATCTATTCTGAAAATGTTGCGAAGTATCATTTTTAACTTTCTCTGGTCAAGCAGAGCTTGGGGGTGGGGAACTACATATGGTAAGTTGGGAAAAGCTTTCGAGTCCAAAAGAATGGGATGGATGAGATGTAAAGAATTTATTTTGGTTTAATAAAGCTCTATGTTTGAAGAGCCATTAGCAAGGTATATTTGGTCATGGTCTTTGGATAGAGATCTTACACAACAAATATTTAAAGGGGAACCTCCTAAGGTGGATTAGAAAATCATTCAAGGTGCAGAGGAACTCTTCAAGTTTTAGGCATGGCTTAAAAAAAATGATCCTTGGTTGCGGAATTGACTCTCTTGGTAGGTTGGTGATGGTTCAAACATTTTGGTTGGTATTGATCATATTCTTGGAGTGGAAGGAAATTATGTTCTTTCACAGTATATCAGAGATTATCTACCTGAACTAAATTTCATATTGGTTACAAGGTAGTAATTCATATTGGCTTACGGGAGGACCTTGGGCTTGGAAGCAGATGGGCAGGGCAATGGACGAATTATATTTCTAATCTCAATGCTTGTGGGTGCAGACTTACATACAAAAAAGATAATTTAATATGGCATTGGAATACAACTTCTGGTATTGTTACAACTAAATATGCATATTCTTTGATAGCTCAAGAAAATAATTATTTGGCTCATAAGTGGTGGTACAAAAATATTTGGAAATGGAACCTACCTCTAAAATTACGATGCTTTTTCGGTTTTCTCTGGAAAATTGTCTTAAGACGTGGGGCAATTTGATGACAAGAGGTTGGAATGGTCGTAGTATATGCTCCCTTTGTAAGCAAAAATTGGAATATGTGGATCATCTGTTTGTTTTTTGTCCCTTCACAATAAAAATATGGAAAAACATGTGTGAGCTGCTGGATATTGATTAGATTTGGGGTAATTTTTCTCTTGAACAATTTTTTTTTATAATTGGTATACCAATTGCTGAAGATATAAAACCTTACCCGTTTTTATTTCTTGGGGGATTTGGTCAGCTAGAAATGCTTACCTATTTGAAAATAGGTCCTTGGTCATGGATGACCCTTGTGTCAGAACTCTCAGTGTGCTTAAGGACTATCAGACAAATGAAAGAATCAAAACCATTAACAGATTGATAAATGATTTTTGATGGTGCTGCACAGGATGGGATGTGTGCGGCTAGTATTCACCTGGTGTTGAATGAAGATCACTTATTTAGGACGAAGTAAAATTATGGCTGTGGTACTAATACAAAGGATGAATTACTATCCTTATGGTGTCTATGCAAAGCGACTCTTACTTTTGGTCTTGATGAAATTAAGATTTTTGGAGACTCTCAGGTTATCATCAATTGAGCTAAAGATGTCGGTACTCTACAGGTCATTAATTTAACGAATTGGTGTTGGAAAATGGGACTATTGATTGTCAGGTTTCTATAATATGGAGATCAACCATATTTACACGAAAAAAATGGTGTTGCTGATAAACTTTCAGAGGCCTTGTTTATTGAGGAAGGAATTTTGCTAGTGGAAGAATACATTGAAAACCTGCAGGAATTTTGTGGTTCTTGGAACATCTTATGTTCCTGATTGCTGTCAGTTTTGTTTCTGTTTGTTTGTGGTTGTTGGTAACACTTTTTTTGTACTGTTCTCGAATAGTTTGTGTGTAGGCTTGATTGGGTATTTTTTTCTTCCCATGTGATAGTTTTTGGGTTGTATCTCCTGGTGGAAAATTATTTTTTCCTCTGATGAGATGGGATCCAAATGATATTTAGATGTTACTTTTTGATTCCTGGTGAATAACATAAGTACTTTTTTTATCCTGAAAAAACGTAAAGAAAGTAAAATAGTACAAAATTGTATATTTAGTCCTATGTTTCAAAGAGTTGTAGCCTCAAAGATGCTTGAGAACACGTAAATGTTGAGAAATCAAGATTGGAAATCAGTAATAAGATTTGTTAACCCGAGTTCCATAGAGGTTGAGATCACAAAAGATTACAAAAATCAAACATAATCAAGCATCGGACTCAAAAACTTACGAATGAAAAAAGAAAAAAACAACACTAAAACAATGTGCTTAGTTTTCTATCAATGTACTAGAAGGAGAAAGGTATATGCGCAAGTGAGAAAAAACCATCCAAAGGACATAAGTGTACCAACACTACATATGGGTTTGCATACGCTTAAACACTTCATTTACTAGAGAACCTTAACTCAATGATCAAAAGATGGTTTCTAAATGAGGTATATTTACACAATTTAAGTAGGGTTTCCACACAAGATTTATGGGCTCAATAAGTAAGGTGTACTCCTCAAGAGGATTATTGAGCCTACATCTCAAAGTTGACTAGGTCGACATGAATCACATTAGTAGTACATGAAAAAATAAAGTATAGCCTTAGCCATGATCACATACATGCTAATGATATATATAAATTGATCATGGCACATGTACAAATTACAACAATAGTTCCAACACCCCCCCTTGAGTTACACGAAGAGCCGCCATTATACACAAGATTTTCTGCTCCCCCTTGCCTTTGAGCAAACAAATATGTCATCCCTCTTTGAACTCTATCACCCACGCCAACATAGCTCCATAAATTAGTGAAGTTGGACTCTTATAGGTATAACAAAGTTGATGTCAATGCATTGGATTGCTTAAAGTGGCGAAGTGTAAAGCATCTAGAATAAGCCAACATCATAAAGTGAGACCCACTGTAACATGTTGATTGGTTGAAGTCACAAAGAGAGGATCATGCTCTTCATGATGGTGAAGCAACGTAAAGCAATACATATAATAAAGAGTAGTACCATAATGTGGAAGGAAGAGATCCATTGAAATATGTCGATCATTTTACATCAAAGGTGAGAAAGTACTTAGCTCCTCCATAAGAACAAGTAGTCACAGGTTGGAAAATGTCATTGAGAACCAACTCTAATAATTGAGAGGTGAGGCTTGTATAACGATTAAACAAAGCACCCATTGATAAAATACCCACCCTTATAACATAAACAATGTTATGATGATCATTTGTAGAAGAATCCTTAGAAAGAGGAAAGTGGAAATGATCCCAACATGCCATGAACATAAGATCCATCAAAGATAACATTTGCATTGGAAGGATCATATATACTAGAATACGGGCCCACGCATTTGATCCAAAAACCATGAAATGCAAAATTAATGAAGTCATACTTTAATTAAGGATTTGACATAATAAGTCAAACCCATATGTAGGGTGCACAACTAAATGTAAGCTGCAAATTGTGTTAATGGTATCATCTAAAATATCCATATTACAAATTATTACACCTGCAATATATTCAATCTCGTCCCCACTCAACTATAAAAATATATTAACCAGGGGTATCATCTAGAACACCCCTTCTACAAATTGTTACACCTACAAGATAATCAATCTCATTTCCACTCATTAAGAAAATCAAGCCTTTTCTTCTCCTTACCCCTCTTACCTCTTAGATTTATTTTAATTGTTTGAGAAAAGGTAAAGAACATAATTTTGAATAAAGTTTGATTCCATTTGATTTAGCATTTTGCATATTAATTAAAAATATTCACATTTTACTTCAGTTTATTGTTTTTCATTTAAACAAGTATATATTGCTTTTAAACATTTGACTAGAAAATATTATAAAATTAAAAAAAAAAAAAACCATCAAAATTTTGGAATTTTATTTGTGGCTTGCAACTTCAAAATATTGGGACTTTTATACCATTAAATATTTTTTCTAAAATTAGTAGAATTTATACAATATTTTCACATTTTGATTATACTAAAAACTTAGAAATGTATTGAAAATTAAGAGAACATGTTAGAAAAAGGGAATTATATGTTAGAAAGCTATTGAAAATTAACATCTATAATATAATAACATAATTATATCAAAGAGTATGATATGACACAAAAATATTGAAAATTAGCATATACTTACAAATCAAGCAAAGTGTAAATGTTCTCAATCATTGTAACACAAGAAAAAAACTTGTGTTAGAACAAGGATTTCCAAATGATTTTCAATATCTATAATGGAAACGAGTGAAAAGGAAATGTTTCATATCATTAAATGGAGGTTTGCTTCTACGACTATTGTGAAGAGGCATAAGAGGTCGAGGGAAGAGGGCATATACAATGGTGCCCCCTATCAAGATTACAAGTTAATGAGGTGGAAGTGTATTAGTAGTTATATATTTGCACCTTATTTTGATTTCGAGTAGTAATCATCAATTTTCTAGTAGTGCACAAGTTCTTTGGTACTAATAACGTCTCCAAGCGGTGGTTGCATATGTTCAATGGAGTGAAAAATGCGATAACAGATTTTGGCATGATGCCAAAGGTTGGAGCACACATACCTACTGTTTGACAAAATGTTTACAAGTGTTAGAAATATGTTTTTGAATTGTTTGATGAAATGTCAATAAAGAAAAGGGATAGACAAATCTTTAAAACCTCCCTCTCCAAGGTCATGATCACTCTAGCGGTAGAGAGCTTGGGCTAAAATACAAGATAAGGAGGGGACCTTGGTTATCCATCAAAGGTTGATATTCTGTAGTTGGTGATTGGAAGAAAAGTGCATCATTGTTGATTATGACATGCAAAAGGATTTCATCGTGTTCATGTTGCAATGCCCTCGTGGAGGGGTTCCAAGTAGAGGCATGACCTCATCCTCATGCTTTCATTCTTTCAAAAGAAGCAATGCAAACTAAATCTTTATTTCCTTTGGAAATTAAGACTTCTTAATCAAGGACATTTATTTTGGAGAGCTTGGAAGTTATCCTAAAGTTGAATGTGGAGTTGACAGAGGTTATTGAGAATCAAACAATAATTAACATATACTTGTAAATGGTTATCAATTACTAGAACACAAGAAATAAATTATTAGTACAATTATCTACAAATTATTCTGAACGACTATAATGGAAAAGAGTGTATGGGAAATGATAGGTTCACTACTATGACTACTATGAAGAGGAGACATAAGAGGTCAAGGGAGGAGGGATGTGTAATACCCCTATCAAGATTGAAAGTTAATGATGAGTAAGTGCACCTTATTTCGTTTCTAAGCAGGGTCTCATCATTTTTCTAGCAGTGCACAAGTTCTTTAATGCCGATGGCATTTCCAAGTAGATGTTGCATATTTAAACAAAGCGACAAATGTAACACAAATTTTGGCATAATGCCAAAGGTTGGAGGATGCATGCCTATTGTTTGAAAAAAATTCAATCAGAAAAGGGGTAGGCAAATCTTTGTGAAAATCCTCTACAAGGTCATGATCATTTTAGAGGTAGAGATATTGGATTTTGTTTTCCATGTTAGGGATAAAATACAAGATAAGAAGGGTGCCTTTTCTGTCCATCAAAGGTTGATCTTTTTTGGTCAATGATTGGAAAATAAAATTTGTTGGTTAATGTTCATGGTGTTATGTTTTCATGGAAGGGTACCTAGCAATGATGTGACCTTATCCTCAATCTCACTCTTTCAAAAATAGTGTAAACTAAATCCTCGTTTCGTTTGGAAACCAAGACTCCTTAATTAAGGGCATTTATTTTGGAGAGATTGGAAGTTATCCCAAAGTTGAAGGTGGAGTTGTCAGTAGTTACTAAGAATCGAACAATAATTAGATTGATTTAATATGGATATCAAGGGACCATGCCCAACTTTTATAACAATTATCAAAGGGAATATTGGTTTGGGACAAATCATTAATGGGGGCTATTTGCTTCATAGCCTTCTTCATTATGATTTTTAATAGTTTTAGTGCACAAACATTGAGAATGGTACTAGCTCAATTCTAATGCTTTCCTTAAAGCATAGTTCTTAGAATTCACACTAGTAAGAATGCATCTCTATAACCCTAGTCTAAATGATACTTTGGAATCACCCTATATACCTTTGGCACATTGAATTTTAAAAGAGTTCAAAATATTTTCAATGTATTTCTCAAAATTGACTCTAGCAAAGATGACAAGGATATTATCACCTCCGCTAGAATATATATAGAGGTGGACATGAGCGAAGGTCTACCTTATCATATATATCATGGTACATTGTGGAGAAACTGATTGTTCTTGGTCTTCGATTATGAGAACACAACTTCTCAATGTAAGGTTTGTTAACAAACATACCATTTGAAGAATTCATGTCAAACATCATTAGTGCATATGGGGTAAAAAGCTAAAAGCAACAAACCCGGATAATGGATTCAACATAGAAGAAACCTCAAGAGGCAATGCCAAAAAATCATGTAGAGTGATCAACACTTGTAGCGTTGGCTAAAGGTGCTGAAGAATCCCTTTGAAGGTTGTGAAGTGGATAGGAATTTAATCTCTCCATCTTCTTTATTGGGAGATACTAATGAAACCCCCTTGAGTTGAGTGAAGAGGCATCACAAATTGAACAATTTGAATGGAAAAATAGAATGGTGTTTCCATCAACTTCATAGAATGCAAGGTTTATGGAGTCAAAAAAACCTCAATTAATTGCAAATCCCTTCGCTAAATGGAATGAACTGAAAGAGAAAAAGGGTATAAAATGAAAGTCTAAATTTTCTCTAGGTCCATAGCGAAACAATTTAGAAGCATAATGTATATCTTTACAAATTGTAAAAGTAGCAAATATAGGATTAAAATAACATATCCAATATTATGATCTGCACAACAAGCTATCTAAAAATATGTTAGTCTATGTGCTTAGTCTAGGCTACTTTGAATTCATTTCCATTGCCAAATAAACACAAAATTTATAATATTTCAACAATTGGATATGGATAAGGAACGTTCCACCCTACCATAGGCTAATTGAATTCCTAATTCTCTCAACACCTCTGCCACCCCTGAGTTGGGACTATGAATCCATCAAGGAAAGGGTTTCTGTAGTTGACTTTGAGCTTCTTCCACAACCCAAAAAATATATTTGACAATCAACCAAACTCCCCTCATTCCATATAGGAAAATATTAATTATACAAGGTTGATTAGTTCAACTCCCGAGAGCATCCCAATGCAAAAGGCATAGTAAGCCAAGGTCCCCCTCTCTAAGGAGTTAATTGCATAATAACAATGTCAAACTGGGTATGAGACAGGGAATTAGTGGCAAGCTTTGTATCTCTAAGGATTTAACCCCCTTAGGTGCATGGGATCCAATCTCCAACGTACCATCATCTAAATGTGACAAACCCCCACTCTCAAACTCCAATCAATCCTAAGGCATAGATCCTTACCATCCAAGGTAACAAACTTAGGCCTTTAATTTTTTTTTCTTTTTTCTTTTGTATATAGTAAGGTATTCAAGGGTCAAGACATTGGCTAGCGACAAGGTCATGACCACCAATGATTCCTAAGACATTGCACACCTTTCCCTCTCATGAATTCATAGCCCTGTAACTGTTCTCAGTTTTCTCTCCTCGCCCACAACCATATATATTTTTATTAATAAATAACAATTGTTTAAGCACAAATACACAATCTTGGCCCTCTGCCATTTTTACATTTACTATTACCTTACAAGCTTGGGATTGAACAAGAGTGTTACATTGAAACACAAGATTACAAAAATATATATATCAAACTTAATTATAAATAGGTAAGCACCAAATTATATATATATCCTTTAGTAGCATGTGTTTCTCTTATGTTTATAAAGAATTTTATAAAAAATGAATTTTTGTGCTTTATATTAAAAAATAAAATTACTCATTCATTTTTTATAAATACATATTAAATCATGCAAAATTAAAATATTTTAAAATAACATGGAAAAACCATTCAATAAGGCCAATGACATAACATTAACCAAGTTTTTACACTAAAATTGTGACATTAACATCTTATCTTTTGTATTGATCTTTTAGTTTCCCACACATCTTATCTTTTGTATTGATCTTTTAGTTTCCCACACATCTTAGCATGATAATATCAATTCATTTTTAACAAATTATTTTAATTATCTTTAATGATTATAATGTCATGCAATTTATCAACGTTTGTACCTGAAGTTATTAGGTTATTTCTTGTTGATTTTTTTGAGCATTTATAATATTACATTTAACTTCCTATTCCACACAAACATCTTAGGAATCTCTTGAAGTATCTAGAAACAAGGAACTCATTTCTTGTCAATTCTAATCAATCTTAATACAAGGACATAACCTATCTATTGGATACGAAGAATATATGTCCTGGAAATTTCAATCACTTCTCTCAAGCCATTGAACATGTTTAAATAGCGGGTTAGATGACCATCATATAGAAGGTTTTATGCCCATCATAATTCCCTAGTGGTAGGAGGTCTCCCATAATAGCCTCAAAGTTAGACTCAATCTTTATGAGTTGATCAACTATTGTGAAGGAAAAGAAAGAATTTTGAAAAGACTAGATAGGGCCATGCTCTTGGAGGAAAATACCTTCTTTGAACATAGTGGTGGAAGGTTAATACAAGTGATGGGGGACTTAACTCTCTTAGACTCTTAACCTATCTTCTTTTCAATATAATGGAGGCAAGGTGGGGCGATTTTTCTTTTGGCGCGGGGGGTATGTACATATTCATAAGACTCATCTTTTCCCTATTATGTTGTGTCTCTAACACTTTGCATGTGTGAATTCCGTCAAAAGAGTATGAAATTTGTTGTCATGGTTAAGAGGTGAAGATGAATGGAGTTTTGGTGGGCGGATTCCATCAATCATGTTGTTTCCATCTTATGAGGTTTTGGGATGCAAATTGAAATCATTTCTCAAAAGTATCATAAGGATGCAAGGAATGAATGTGAATCATTGAGGCAAATGCTTCAATTCAACCAATGTGATGAAGACCTCCAATGTTTGACAAGGTTCACAAAGCTCAAGGTATCCAATTGCAAGTTATGCTACACTATGTTAAATCTATTGATAAGTTGATGAAGGATTTATTTAAAGCCATGTACTCCAAGTAATCTATTCAGAGGATTCCAAGATTCAATTAATTGGTTGAGAGGCACATTACCAAAAAATAAGATATTAAGAATTAATTTGTTAACCACGATGGGACCATATTCTAGTCCCCATGACTACCCCAATGGAAATGGTTTATCATAAAATATGAGGGCTCGCCAATTTGCTATTATGACACTAGGTGGTGTACATATGGGGTTGAATGTATCTGTAATAGGGGTCATTTTAATATTGGGGGCATATGTCCAATGGGTGAGAATATGTATATATAGATGTGAATATAATCCTTATTGGGATGAGACCATATGATTGACTATGACATTAGTACATAAGGGTTTTATTTTCATCATTATACCAACACTGCCGCTAACATAAAAATGTTGAAAAACAATTATTTTTACTTGTCTAGACAAACTTATCATAACTGTGTCGTAGATTTCACACATTGGTAAATCATCACAATTGAGACATCATTTTGTATCCATGTGGAAAGTCCTTGAGAAATTATTTTTGAACTTAGTGTCAGTATTTCAACAGCCAAATGACATATTTCCGATGCTAACCCATGTCATGTGTTGTTTTGAGGTTTAGTATGATGGTGGTAGGATGTCGATATTTAGATGACATTTTGATAATGTATATCCAAAGAAAGACATACTTCATGCGTTCTAAATGATGGGTTGTTGATGCGACTGCAAGCATTATTCCTTGGAGGTTAGTATTCCAACATCTTAACAATGTACATTGAACATATATTTTGACAATCTATCTCCAAAGACCAACATACTTCATGCGTGTTTCCAATGATAATTCATCGATATTATTGCAAGTATGTTGTCGAGGACATCGATATTCCTACAACATCTCGTTGGTATTATTGCAAGTGCCTTGGTATTTTGATAAGAGGATGTTAGAGTTATAATGTCTCCGAAAGTTTTTTTTAAATTAGTTCTCAAAGTTATTTTGCCTAAGCTATTAGTAGCATGTATAGCCACTATGCGCATGTGACATCTACTACTAACCCCTATAAATTAATATGAAAGTGTAGATTGTTCCAATTTGAAGAAGATGTCAAAGCCACTTCTTTACACATGTCGCCTCCTCTTAACCTTGCATCAACCTCAGTACCTTTACCCAAATTGAAAGAAAACCTGCCACTTTATTGTGATCTCTTATTTTATCTTTTATAACATATGGATTTCAACTCTTTTGCAATCAACAAGATGGCCAATTCTTTTCATACCTTTGGTACTTTATTAAGGAAGACAAACCTATAATCTTACATTGTTGACACCTAAATTAGTGCTTATTTATGTTGTCCCGGGTTTGCTTAATGTATCTAGGGACAAACTGAATTACCCTTGGGGTATCTCTTATATGCCTATTTCAACTTATTCTCTTCTATGTTCAAGTTATTTGGCCTTAAATGTTGTATTTGGATTCATCTTGAACAAGTGGAAAATCAACCCATATATTCTAAATTCTCTTGTTAAGAATGGGATTTTGCCGTGGCTATGGAAATTTACTTTTACACAACCATAGTTGCCACCGTGGTGTGTATAATTGGATATTTGTTAGTGGGGATTTCAAAAATATAAAAGTAAAGGTATTAGTTTCACAACAATGAAAGTTTCCTACAATATGACAATGATATGGTTTACTATAGGATGGCAGGTTTGTGGAATAATTGCAACGGGTTTGATTTTTTTGGTTTCTTCATTGTTTCAAATGCCATTAGTACGTTGGCACTCTCGACTATGCCCATATTATCATTGGGATTATTCCATGACAAATGGATGCTTTGAATATTATCTTGACTTTGTTAAGCACATGGGAATTTGTTTCCTATTTATTTGGTGGATATTTTGATTCAAATCCTGCAATGGACTCAAACGGAGAAGAACATTTATGTAAGTATTCATGTATATTTAGGGTCCAAGTGGACGGATAATGCGACTTTGATTGGTTGAGCTTGTATTTATATGTGTATAACTAAATTATGTGTTCTGTCCATTATAGAAGATAAAACAAGAGAGCACAATAAATTGTATTGGGATAGATCAAATGCAAACCAATAAGGGGATTAATAAAACATGTATGGTTCTCTATGGGAAAAAATCAATCCTTAGCATGAGAAGATAAATCAATGCAGTCTCTAGGAAAATTTTCCTATCCATGAGTAAGTGACAAATATAATACATTCCAGATTTAATTATGAAACTCAGAATCTTCATAAAAACAAGTTAGAATGCAAAAATCCTATCAATTCGAAGGAGAATATCACCTAATAGTCCACAACATTCAAACAAAAAATTAAGTGAATCAATATTGCATCGACATTTATACAATATATTAAAATAAAAGAAGAAATAAAAAATGGTATTCATGTATGAAAAGTTATATTACATACCTTAGGACCTATGTGCGACAAGTGTTTGATGAGTCGTTCAACACTTTCAATTTCAACAACAATAAGATTGCAAAGAGAAGTTTTGTCCTTGAGCCTTCTATTTAAGGGTACGCGTGCCTTACCAATCAAAGGAACATCATGAACATGCTCATCATAGTTATCACCCATAAAAAAAGCATGCAAGTAGTTGTTGATCAATCTATTTATCCCATCATTGTAAAAAATATATTTTTCATCATTTTTCTCAGCCATAGGGTTAACTTCACGATCTCCATTTTCTGCTCCGTGATCTCCATCGACTTGTTCACTAATATTTCTACTACAATTTGGCACATCCTCGATGTTCGATCCAATATTACGATGTTTTGTCTTTATAATTGCAAATGATCAAATATTTATAGTATACATATCTAATATTAAAACAATAAAAACCATTTAGATGACAATACAAATTAAACTTGTAATGTAGAATGTTGTCTAGTACTTTATCAATGGATGAAATCCATGCCCCCCTTCGAAGTGCCCATATTCCCAATAATTTTTTCTAGTTGAATACCTTAAAATCATTTTATTAAATGCCTTACACTTTTTGCAAGGGCACTAACATTTATCATTACTGAGTTGCTCCCTTACCCTAGCAACAATATTTGAAATTTCATCTTTTGATATTGGCATTATTAACTATAAAATTTAAATGAAACTATAAATAGATATGAAAACATTGTGACGTTGTTATAGTTGTCGAAACTATGAAAAAATATATTATAGATGTCGAGAACATCACATAATTGTCACCTTGTATGCAAGGATTATATCTAATTTATATATACTTTAGAATTTCGACGATAGTTGACTATGCCCACATTGACACCTATGTAACACCCCGGTTTTGACCCCGTTTGCATGATGTATATAATGTAATTAATCGTGGTGAGGAGCTAAAGGCAAAAGCCCCACCATCGATTTGGTTGTGTATGTTTCGGCAATGGGGATAGTTGCCGATGGTATATCGTGCTATCCGGCACATTATAGTTTGGCATCATGTAAATACGCACATCAATTAAAAATAAACCCACAACCAGCTACGGCAGTGCAACGTTAAAATGAAAAGGGCATGATTCCAAAGGATAAATGGGTGGGGGGATGTCAAACCTTGGTCTATGGGGGAGAAACCCATGTGTCTATGGGGGAGAAACCCATGTGTTACCACCTTGCTTGATTTGTCATCTTCCCTTGTCTCATCCAACCTCTTTAATGTCTTGTTGAGTAGTTGAGGTAGTTATTGCTGAGTAGTGGTGGCTGTGGCAAGACTGTCAGTCCTTGCCCACGTGCCCACTCCACCAGCAGACTCTCCTCTTCACGTCGCGTGGGGCAGAAGAAACATTCACTCCACTCTCCCTCGATTCCAATCTCCGCAGGATTTGGTCTGTTCGTTCCTCACGGTTGTTTGTTCATCCGCGTGCATAGGCCGAGTCTGTTCACTCTCACACAGAGACGTGCAGGAGGAGACCAGTTCATCTTCCTCACACGGAGTTGACGAGCTGGAAGAGCGGTCTCAAGGGTACGATTTTTGCTAGGTATGTGAAATGGTTGTTGGTTTAACCCACGATTCGGGCTTGCTGTTGGTTTAACCCGCGATTTGGGTTGCTGTCGTTCTTCCCCTGATTTTTGGATGCTGTTGAGAGTCCGATTTATTCTTCCATTTTGGACTGTGTGTGTGTTTCTTTCTTCCATGTTTTTCCTGGGCTGTGTCTTTCTTTTGCGCACAGGTTGAGAGTTGTGCTTTCCCCTTTTCTGCATGTGTAAGTTCTCTAGCCATTGCATTGAGGAATTGTGTGTGCTGTGGGCTGTGGATTTCCAAATCCGTTAGCTGAGTTTTCCTCTGTCCACCCTGGGAGTTTGGCTTCTCCTTTGTTTTGAGACTGTGGATTGTTTCCATCATTCATTGTGAAGTTGGGTTGCTGAAGTACCCTGGTTTTGGGTTGTTGTTGAGTTGTTTTGGCCACGCTAGGGCCAAGAACAACTCTGAGTTGTCTTGTGGCTTGAGCTGTGTTTTGCCTCGTGGTTGTGATTGTCACCCGGTTGTCTTTTCCTTCTTCACAGAGCTGTGAATGGGTTGTTTTGCTGCGGTATGCAGTCGTTGGTCTTCGTACTGTGGTGAGTGGGATTAGAGGCTGGGTATGCTTGAGAAACTGGTGTTGAGGCCACCAGCTTGGCATTTAGCCTATCCTAGCTCCTTGATGACTTGGTAAATCCCTACTGTGTGGGTTTGACTGATTTGTGTCCCTTGGCTATGTGTAATCCTACATTGACCCTTAGTCCTTGAGGAATCATTCCCAGATTGGGGGTGGCAGTGTGCTGAGAGATTGATGAGCACGTTGGCCTATGGTTGGGTGGAACGTTGCAGCGACGTAGCTGGTTGCAGGGCGAGTTCTTCAGCAAAAGATAAGTACTCCTGATTGTTTCATCTCTGCAATTGTATCTACAATTATATCTATTGTTTCATGAGAAATGATGAACATGTTGAATGCTGGTTTATGTATATGTTTGCTTCCGCTGAATGTTGAGTATTCATGTATCCTTGTATGTTTTATGCATCTTAGTATGCATTGTGTTAAGTTTTTAATATCAGCATTTATTCATCTTCATGTTCATGGGGTTGTTTGCCCATTTGTTTGGTGTTAGTAGCGTCCTCTTTGCCGGTCGGAGGGTCAGGGACGTTAAAACCTATATGTTTTATTGACCATAACAATAGACTAATGTAGTGCTCTAATTATTGTATGCACATGTTCATAAATTCCGAGACAATTGACTATGTTAACTATAATATTTATTAACCATTTAAAAGGATTATCATTCAAATAAATTTAGCTTTTAGTTCCTTGGTATTTTGATGTCTAGGATGGCAAATCAATGGAAAAAATCAAAATTATATCATTATTTCAAAAATAAAAAAATCTAACAACACCAACCATTTACACCATCATTGTCGGAAAAAATCAAAATTCACACCCAAATGTAGTAGTATGTTAAAATGTTGATAAATATGCATAAACATACAACAATACATTCACTAACATGTAAATCAATAGCATAAATCAACTAGTCCACACACCTATCTATACAAGCAACAAATAATCAAATAGCAAGAGAGGAAAAGAGGAAAAGAGATAGTACACATGATATATGTGGTGAAACTCCAAATGGAGAAACATCCACATGAAGATCTAATATTCTTGATTCTTTAGAAACATCCACTCTTACAATACATGGAATCCTCACATAAGCATCACATCACACTCCATCTTCACTTCATATCACAATGATGTTTTTAACAACATACCCTAAAAGTTTATCCCTCAAGTATATTATATAGCTAGATGTATGGAAAATTTACATCCCATAACACATGTGGGATACACATTTTCCACTTCTCTTATATAAAGAAGGGTAATCATATAATTTACCTCATGATGCATGTGGGATAACTCATTTTTATAACTTAAAGAGATATCTATGTCTTCTTCGATAGATATGATGGCATTACATAACCAACACCATCACACAAGTCATCATTACATTTTCAACATCCCCCCCTTAATGATGACTAGGGAGAATGAATACAAATGGAGGAATACGGCATTACATTAACACCCCCCTTTGTCACGTCCCCTCCCCTCATCCCGCCGATGGAGAGGACGCGACCAACATTGCTACTGCTGTCAAAACGAGAAATCTAGCCCCATGAACATAATCATAAAAAAATTCATTGAAATGAAATACATATGCAGGTGTACAATTCATTAAAGAGCGAAAGTAAATACATTTCATTCACATTCAAGCATTCAACATGTTCATGATAATTCATAAAACAAATAGTTTGCAGAGATTAAGCACACAAGAATACTTATCTTGAGAAGAAGCATCCTCGCAACTAGCTATGTTGCTGCAACGTTCCACCCAACCATAGGCCAGTGTGCTCATCAATCTCTCAGCACCACTGCCACCCCCAAGCTGGGAATGATTTCCACAAGGAACTAGGGAACAACAGGCTTACACACAACAAGACCATGCACACACAGTCAATCCAACATACAGTTGGGTTTCACAGACTATCCAGCCCAACCAATAAACAGTTGGGTTTCATGGGATACTAAGGCAATAAGTCAATAGCACTTGGGTTCCTTGGACTTACTCAGCCAAGCCAACCCTCACATCAAAACACAATCATTGCGCCGAGAGGAACTCTACAGCCCAGTATGGGGGAGATCTTGTAACGTTACGTAACGTTCCTCATGTAAATGTAGGTTATAAATATTTACTTCTATTTTCTTATGATTTTCTATTATGAGGGAGATGTTGTAACGTTATATAACGTTCCTCGTGTAAATGTCAGCTATAAATATTTACTTCTATTTACTTATGATGTAGATGTAACTCCATTAATAACCTCGAAACTAATTTTTATTTGACATATTGTTTGTGAACTGGTCATCACCAAAACTGCCTAAAGTCAACTTCTTGGATTTTTAAGTAATACAGAGGTAGAATCCTAGTACAAATCAAATTTGGCCATTGTAATTCCCGTGACTTATATTAAACCCCACCCCAATAAACTTTCACAAAATCAATAATGCCACTTTCATATCTTGAAAATATCCCCAGATTTCCTATTAAAAAATCAATAATGCCAAATATCTATTATGCATGATCCTCACAATAGAGAAAAAATAAAAATAAACAACTTGAAAGACTCGAGTCCAAATACGTTGAAATTAAGATTTGTTTAACAAGTAGAAAATAAATCTTAGTACATCATAATAATGTTTGAAATTCTTTTAAAAATGTAATAATAATGAGGAGATCAGAGTCCCAATCAAACCAGATGTATTCCAATCAAAATTTCTTTACCGGAGGAAAAATATAATATTAAATAACTTAAGAAATTAGACTAAAGTCCACATACCTTGAAACTAAGATTTTTAACATAAAAATATTAAAACATTATAGTAGTTCTATTTTTAACATTTATAAATATAAACTCAAAATCTAACCATAATGGAAGGATCAAAATCCTTCGTAAACAAGTGAACCAAAGCACTATATATGTTTCAGTCAACATATTTTATCTTCTCACTTTCATGGTGTACAAAATGGAAATTCCTATACCTGTTGGGATTATAGATCCATCCTCAGTAGCCAATTTCGAATTCCATACTCACCTAAATCAAGTCCTGCGATCAACACACTGATCGAAGAATTCCCCTTTCTGGAGAGCAGTGATTCCAAAGGCGCCCAGGACAGAATCATCAGTGCCCAAAAAATTGTTTGGATTGGATTGCATATATATTTCAAAATATGATATTTATACTTTTCACAAAAAAAAATCACGTTCCAGATTTCTAAAACATTTAAATCCAAAACTCAAAGCACAAAACACTAAGCAAAATTTCAAAAAATATATTATTTTAATTACTAATCAATATCTTCATTTCCCAAGATTTCAAACACATTTCACTCTTAAAAATGATTGGTAGGAGAATGATATAATGTTTTTTTTCACACCAATATGTATCCTTTTCTTTGCCAATTTCAGAAACATCTGTTTTAAAAACATTTTTTCTTTACAAGTCATTGGTAGATTCGAGGATTATTGTGGATTAGGTTTTCGAGAAATGTGGTGTATTGGTAGAAGTCCAATATGTTTTTAGAGAATTTATTAGTTTCCAATATGTTTATAAAAAATTTAATATTATTGTAGATTTTCTATAAAAAAAAGGCATTTATTCTCATGAATATATTTTGTTTTTTATAAAAGAAAAGACGGTTCTGTATTATCTCAAGGATCTATCCCATTTAATAATGTTTAGTCTTCTTTGTTGATGGCTGATTGGTACACGACTGCATCTGTTTTTTGGTCCCTCTGTTCATTTCATGATATGGCTTATATAAGTTTTGTGTATATGATAAGAGAAGTTCCCAAGTATCTCTCTAATATCTTATCTGAAAAGTAGTAAGTGAATTTTGATATTTCGATGAAATTCATAATACGTTTATTATATTTATGAATATCAATTAGAGTTTTTTTTTTTAATTGTATCCTACAAGTTTGTTTTCTTATATATAATAATATCTGAGAAGGTTATTATTACAATGCTATGATGAAGGATGAAAACGTGTTCACATCTTTTATATATCCATTGATTCGACGGGGTCTTGCTTTTTTATGTTCGAAATTCAATAAAGCAAAAGTAGAAACAAGTCTAAATATATTTTTGTTTTAGTCATTATCATTTTTTTTATTTAATAAACTATTTAAAATGAGTTTAAGTTAATTTATTTCTAAATAATGGTGTTACAACAATAAATAAATATAAAAATAGAAATAAATTAAACTATTTAAAATGGATTCAAGTTAATTTATTTCCAAAATAATGATGTTACTTTAATTTCCTAACTAAAGTAGGAGATATGGTATTGTATTGATAGAAATAGTAAATGAAAAATATAATCTAAATTTTTTGTTTTCCAAAATAGGCAGTACTTATTGTATATTTTAACTATTTAATCATAAGAAATCATAAACAATATTTAAACATCGAAAATTGTAAACTGCATCAAAGCTCATAGTTGAGTGCAATACTTAATAAGATGTTTGCACCTCCAAAGATTTGATCCCTCTCGACGCTTCATAGAGCCTGGGATTTGGATCTACGCTGGTCTAATTAACAGATGGGTTCCTTGGACTTTCTCGACCAAGTCAACACAAGGATGCACTTCACAGCCGATACAAGTTCTGGTTATGGACAAAAAGATCCTGGGAAGCCAAACAAAAATGGAAACAAGGGGAAAACAACCCTCGAATAGAAAATTTGATTGCAGAGGCATCTATGCATTCTTGTGGGAAAAAATGACCTCTTCAAACCCCCAATTCGTGGATATGAATTCAGAAAATGCCAATGGACATTCTAGGGGGAAAAACGACTACCATAAACCCAAAATCGTGGTTCTCTTCTACCCATTTGCTCAGCAATAAAAAAAAATGGATTCTGGACATTGAGAAGTGAAGAAAACGATAGAGATCGTGAGGGAAAAACACATAGCAAGCTCAGCTACGTGAGGAAAGGAAAAAGATCCTCTTAAACCCCCAAAATCATGGATCTCTTCTCTCATTTACTCGGCAACACAAAAACGGGTTCCCATCCCTTTGAGAATGAAGAAAAATGCAGGAAAACATGAAGGAGAGGGATCAGCCACCTTCAGTTGCGTGAGGGAGCCCAAACATGAATGAGAGTGGGTGAGGAATGAAAGACATGGGTGAATAATGGATTGGACATGTCTTTTCCAGCATTTACTTGCTCCACGAGTCAAAAACACATTTCTCCAAAATGGGTGGCATTCCCAATTCGAATTTGACCTCCATACCTTTCCCATCCCAAGGAAATAACTTCCTCAACCAATTTCTGGCAGAATTAAATGATTGGCACAAAAAGACAAAATGGGTAGTTGACAGTTTTATGGGTTCTCCCTTTGACATTTGGCTTTTCCCCATTGGCTCAAGGGTTTGAATATTTTCCATCCCTATTCTTGTGAAATCATGCCCCCATATCTTTAACGTTGCGATGCATAACTAGTTGTGGTATTTTTATTAATTTGCATTTTTACATGATGTCTCAAAACATATTATGCCTGGCTAACATGTAAACCATCGACATCGATTTTAATTGCCAAAATATAAAACACGAAATCCATGGTGGGGCCTTTTCCTTGAGCTCCACACCACGATTTATTAACGATATTTACATCATATGCAATTCAATACCATGGGGTCGAAACCAAGGCACACATTCCCCTCCCCCTTGGTGTCAAAACCGTGGTGTTACACCCTTGATGATAGATTCTAGAATTCCCAATAATATGTGACTATGAACACACTTTGCATCATGGATTTGAAGGAGATAACAATTGATTCTCTCCAAAGCATCAAATTTCACTTAAACCTAGTTGTATGATGAACTCTTTTAGAACACCACAATAGTGTACAAAAACCTCAGATGGCCAATACAAGAAAAAATATGGCTAGCATACAATCATCACAACCCCTAATTTGTAGTTGAAGGAAGTGTGCAATAGACCTCATAGCGAATACAAGAAACCCAAATGGTGCTATACATCAGAAATCTGTTGCACGGGTAGTCTTCACAACCAAGATGAAATATGCAAGAATGATGCAGTAGAACTCATTATGAATACAAGAACTCCATATGGCCTATCCATTGAAAAATGTTTCTAGCATATAATCTTCACAATAAAGAAATCTAGTGAAGATTACATTGCAAATACTAGACCCTTAGATGGTATATAAATTGCAAAATGTGGCCTGCAAATATTCATGACTTTACAAAAGAATATGGTGATATTATATGGTATTTTATTACATTACGTTCCTTCTTAATTACAACTTCAAACATCCCAAATAAAGTGGCAAAAGGTTTTAACTTTGATATTGTCAAGGATAAGTTGTAGAGAGGATCTACTAGAATATAATAAACCAATCCATAGCTTAATTCTCCTACCAAGTTATGTAGACTATGATCTCATGAGTCTATTGGGGCAAATCCCATTCAATTTGGCCCTTTGAGTCAACTTGGAGCTTGCTACTAAGCTTTAAGGTCCTAAAACATCCTTATTTTCCAGAAGTCTTGAAGTCTATGTTGGCATATGAAGGTGAATTCTTCAATTAGGGATTGTTTTCCTTTATTTTAGGGTCCCACATTGCAAGTTAGAGTTGTGGAGTGAATATGGGGAGTTTACTCCATCGTTTAGGGACTATCTGCACCAATTCTTTAGCTATTATGAGACAATAGTTCCCTCTTTGAGTGTTTTTAAGGATGTTCTACTCATGCATGTGCCTTTAGTTAATTGCATGTGCCTTCAATCAATTGGATGTGCCTTCAATCAGTTGGATGTGCCTTCTATTAGTTGTAGTCAGTTGTTCCTAGCATGTAGGGAGCTAAGTCCACTTATCGTAGTCATGGGTTAATTAACTCATCTTAGACAATGTGCATGGATATTCTGGCTCTAGTTAATCCTATCTAGGATCTCATGCATTGCATGAGCAATTCTAATTGCATCCTTAGCCTAATACAAATTTCCTTTCTATATTCCATTACTCATTCACTGTAAGATTATTGAAATACAAAGTCCTTGTGACAATAAAAATCTATTGTTCTTCTTTTCATGTTTTTTCTCATTTACTTACATGAATGTGTCGCATGTTTGATCTATTTCACTTATATTACTCTCTCATATAGTATCTA
This sequence comes from Pseudotsuga menziesii, assembly GCA_001517045.1. Taxonomy (NCBI): domain Eukaryota; kingdom Viridiplantae; phylum Streptophyta; class Pinopsida; order Pinales; family Pinaceae; genus Pseudotsuga; species Pseudotsuga menziesii. The sequence continues at coordinate 706,823 of LPNX010220487.1, forward strand.
TATCTACATGCTCAAATTCTACATGGCATCGGAGTTGTAGGGGCTCTGAGTGAGTTAACTGTATACTAGTTTTGCATGAAATTAAGATATAGAGAACTTGTCCCAAATCAGGTTCACATTGAAGAAGAATTCCATAATGTCTCTTCATACTCAATATCTAGAGAAATTTTCCCAAATTAGGTTGTCATTGAAGAACACCCCTAGAATGTCTCTTCATAGTCATGATTTACAACTTTTGCTCCTACAATTTACCAAGTTCTGCACAAAATATTTAAGGGGTTTCCACCATTCGGAGCAAGGAGTGGTCAAGAACCATAATTCAAGCACTTAAAATCATTTGGATATCATGAATGGTCTCACATGCATTCCAAGATAAGTAGGATTTCACAAAAGTTTGCATGTATATTTTCAAATCCCTTCATCGAGAAGCAATTCACTAAGTCATGTATCACCTTGAAACTGAAGGCTCCTTATGAGCATGATCTTTAGCCTTCCCTTTGACATTCTATTTTATGGNCTTTTGCATTTATTTTACCTAATTCAACTTATGGGACGATGTTAGAGCATAATAACCCTATCCATAGCTTCATTATCCTACCTAGGGATCTAGAATATGATCGCATGAGTTTATTGGGAAAAATCCCATTCAATTTGGCCCTCTCCATCAACTTGGAGCTTCCTACTAAGCTCTAGAGTCCTAAAACATCCTTATCTGCTCTTTTTGAACTCATGAAGCTGATTTTGGAATATGAGGGTGAATTCCTTCAATTAGAGATTATTCTCCTTTATTTTAGGGTGCCACATTGCAAGTTAGAGTTGTGGAGTGAATCTGGGGTGTTTACTCCATTGTTCAAGGACTCCATGCACCTCTTTTTAAACTATTATGAGATAGTAACGACCTCCTTGAGTGTTTTTAGGGATGTTCACCGCATGCATGTGCCTTTTGTCAGTTGCATAACCCCATAAATTATTGGCCTTGGTTCCACATGACCAGAAGGATTGGTTTGTATGACCATGAGAAGCAGCCCCCAAAGTAATAAGGATTGCTCCACAAGGAAATGTTCAAATAAAATGTGAAGAAACCCATAAACAATGGTGTTTGGTCCACTTTCCCATGAGTTTGGGGTTACATGACCCATGGTGAAGAAGGACCTAAAGAGTCCCCAAAAAATTTTCGAAGCAAGTTCATGTGAATCTTGAAGTACCCACAAAATAATAATTCTTGGTCAACATGACCCTGAAAGTTGTGGTACTTTGGCCCATTAGACCACATGAAGTGGCAAAGATCCCCGCAAGAAATAATGGTGTATCCGCCAAGTATGATTATGTGCTAAAGCCCTAAGGCCCCATTTGGAGAAGATACTTAGTGATATTGAATTTTTGGCATGAAGTGTCATGATGGGTCCTTGAGGTGGGGTATTAACCCTTGATACCCTCTTAAAACATGGAGATACACGAATTAAGGATGATTTTAAGGAGACACTAAAAAAAGCTACTAGATCATGATGCAGTGTATAAATAGAAGGAAAAACATGTTATTTTATAATCAATCAAGTCTCTCTTTCTATTGCGCATCTTTGGGGAAAAAGTGTGAAACTTTTTGGAGGAGCAATTTCTAGGCATCTTTGAGGATTGAGGAGAGTCACAAAAAATGACATAAATTTCTCATACGGTATCGGAATTACAAAACTGTTGGCTCCTTGGAAATATGGTTATGATTGATATATGATGAATCTATATAGATACTCTTTTGGTTTCTATATTGTCTCTTCATCTTGTAATCTTGGAAAATTTATTGTTCATGCTTATGGGTTTCTCTTGTGATGGCACATGTCTTTCATGGATAGAGCTCATCTTGGATATTGGTATGTGAGCCTCTCTCTTGCTATATCTCTTTAAAGTAATTATATATGTTATGTTGGATATGATGATGGTTATCTTGGCATAGATATGGTATGGTTCTTGTACATGGGTCTCTCTTGTGATGGTCATGCCTCTCATGGACTAGGGTCCATCTTGTTGCCTTGAAAATGTATGAAGTTTGTACATGTTATTGTGCTTATCTCTTGGCATACTTGATGGTCATATTGGAATATATGTTGGTTCATAATTTATGACGATCATGGCATAGGTCTTGGTGATTTTTTTGTATAGATCGCGGTGATTATCTGGACATATTGTATGATGGTATTGGCATATATCATAGTGATTATCTTAGCATAGTCCATGGTTATGTTGTGGCATACGTATCATCTCTTGGAATGTTCAATGTTTTGGAAATGTATATGATGTAAAATTTGAGGATCCAAATGAAATCGATGGATGATCATTTTTGGGTATATACTTGATGCATGTAGAGGTTTATATATTATGACAAATATCGATATAGTGTGACAATGATTATGGCATTGTGACATTGAAAGTGGCATTGTGACAAAGGCAGTGATTGTGACATTTAGAAAGAGATACAATGATTGGGGTTTTGTGATAGAGATAATGATTATGACAAGTTGACATAGGTAGTGATATAGTGATATAGGCTAAAAGAGATAGGGACAATGATACAGGTGCAAGGATAAAGATACAAGTACAAGTTGTCAAAGACAATGATATAGTGATCATTACAAATTGTTTCTTCTATTCATATCAGTATGGCAGGACGTGGCAAGGATAGGAGATTGTAGTCTCCTTCAGGTTGTTTCCTAAGAATTGTGAGTTGGTGCTCACTAAGGATTGGATTACTCTCTACAGGGTGGAGCATGTGACTTCAGGGGGTTGTATCCTCCTTTTAGTTGGAGATAATAAACTAGGAGGTTGGAGCCTCCTTCTAGTTGGTGCTATAAAATCAAGGAGTTGGAGCCTCCTTCCAAATGGTTATGGTAAACACACTAAATGTAATATCTATAGCATAAACAACAACTATTGTGGTTTTTCCCCCAGTACTTGGTTTTCCATGTAAAAATATTGTGTATTGTGTATGCTTCTTATTTGATGATGATATGCTTATGAAATGTAAAGGTTGATAATGTAGTAATGAATGTTCCTCTTGGCAAGTCATTGATAATCAAGTTTTGAAAAGTAATAGAAATTACACAGACTGATTCACCCCCCTCTCTGTATGTTTGGTGTGTCCAACAATTGGTATCAAAGCTGGTTCCTTCAAGTATAGTCTAACAACTGGAAGGAAGATCTCTGGAGATCATGGATGAACATGAAATTCTTTACTCTGTAAATGGGATTCCTCTTTTCTATGGATCAAATTTGATCATTGGATTATAAGGATGAGACTCTATTTACAGGGACAAGATTAGAGTCTCTGTAAATATGTTGTGAATGGTTACACTGCTCCAAAAAGACAACAAAAAACAACATCCAAGAAGGAGTCAAGGAAGAATTATGCAATGGCAATGGATATCATCTTGCATGGACTATCGGATCGTATGAAATACAAAGTTGGAAAGTGTACATCAACTAAAGAAATCTGGGGCAAGCTACAAAACCTATACACTAAGGGATCTCTCCATCAGGAACATAAATATAATCAAAATGAAAGGTCAATTACATAAAATGAAAAACATCCAAAATCAAATGATGAAATTTATGAAAACAATGCTTCAGAAGATAAAGAAGATTCAGAAATTGAAGGGGTTGTATGTAGATCTTGAAGTAGAACCGATTAGTACCCTAGATGAGTTAAAGGAAGAAAGAAATAAGAACAAGATGTTAATGGAACAAATGCATAATTATCAACAAGAGAATACAGTGCTAGCAAGTCAACTAAGAGAGAAGGAGGAAGCATGTAAAAGAAAGGAAGATTTGTGTCAAGAACAAGAAGCTGAAATTGGATCCTTAAAGAAAGAATTTGAAAATTTAATCTTGGAATCAATGGAAACTGAAGTGGAACTCTCAAAGCTTAGAGAGGAGAATTAGTTATTAAAATGTCAACTACAAAAATATCATGTGGATGATCATAATTAAAAAGGACAGATAGCATATAGTATTAAAGAAACTAAGAAGACCATTTTTTTGTTTAAAAAGTCAGATAGAAGAGGCCAAGAAAATTGAAGCAGATCTAACAAGTCAACTTCAAGAGAAGAAAGAGATTTTTCAAAGGAAAGAACTTGAGATCCTTTCACTAAAAGGGGACTTGGACAAGATAGTTTCCTAGTTGAAAAAAAATTCAAGGTCTGATAAGAGCATTGATGAAAGTGAAAGCTACAAGATACCAAATAATGAGAGTGAAGAAAAGGATAAGAGTTATGCATATATTCTCAGAAGCTCCCACCAAGGAAAATACTACTAAGGAAGAATTCAAGATTCAAGGAAGAATGGCTACAAAGATGTTACATCACAAAGAAGACCTTTTTCTCCTAGGTACCAAAGTTTCTTTTGTGGTTATTGTTTTTCATGTAACAATTTTGGACATAGGGCTAGAGATTTCAAAGCTTGTGGATAGAAGGCTCGGGTAAGAAATGGAGGTGTCCACATGAACTACAATTGTAAATGTTACAATCATCACAATTATGGACACATGGCAAGAGATTGTAGAAGTACGATGAACCACAATGTTGAATGCTACAAGTGCAAAAACTATGGACACAAAGCTTGTGATTGTAGAAGCATGATAGAAAGTCTTCCATAAATGAGAATACTTATATAAGATATAAGAACGTATGGAAGAAGAATATAGAAGTAAAGAAAAAATAAGCTTGTGGACTGGTCCGTTATATAAACAACTCAAGACAAGAAACCAAAGCAATTCTCTTATCTTAAATATGGGAATTATATTGAATGAAAGTAGAACAGGTCCCAAGATAGAAGATATAAAGGAATTGATATTACATGTTGAAGAAGTGAAGGAAAAACAATTCAATAGAGAAGACTCAAAGTACATATCTACAGCAGTTGTAGAGTCAAGTAATAATGACATGTAAACAAGTAAAAAGAAGGGTGTCAAAATTACAGATGACAATCCTATAGCAGAGAAGTACCTATTGTTCTAAATAGTTTGGCATAAGGGTTCCCAATATTATGGATAATGTTGAGGGTAAGTCTAAGTAACATGGAAGGGATATTGATCAAAAGTCAGCAAAGAAGTGTTCTGATAAATTATTCAGGAACACAGGGGGAGCGACTTAATAAAGATTCAAGAAATCGCTAAGTCTAAGGAGGAGTCAGCATGGTCAGAGGGGGATCATTGATAGCAAACAAATATATTTTCAGAAGGCATTCATAAGATATCTTCTGCAAGGGAGAAAAATATCCGCAAAATAAAATTCACAAAAGAGAAAACATATTAACAAGGGGATCCAGCATAATCCCTCATGGAGTAGGTGAACAAAGTTGCTTCACCCCTTTCATCATTTATTTCAGGGGGGGAGGGAATTGAAGTTGTTGCACTCAATGGCAAAGGGGGTATTGTTGAGAAAAGTTTTCATTGATGTCAAGCAGGGTGTCATTGATGTCAAAAGGGTGAAGAGATATGTGGATTCAAGACGATAATGATGATGTGGTTGTAGTAGATATAAATTGTTTGGAAGTGTATAATGAAGCCTTGAATCCTCTAAAGAAGAATCTAAGGAATTCCTTGATCACAAGTGTATATAAACCCAAAGAGGTCCCCTTGTGGTATAGTGGTTGCACATGGCCCTAACATGAAGACACTTTGATATATACATAACCGGTACAAATCCCCTAGAGAATCCCCTAATGATATTGATGATGTGGAATGTAAAGGAGTCCCTAAAGTGTCATAAAGAAGTGTGGAGAATTTCCTAAATAAATGATGTTGGGTCACATGACCATGATGATAAGAAGTGTAAGAAAGTTCGTAAATGTGTTCCTAAGCAATGTCAATAAGAAATGTGAAGAAATTCCTAAAATAGTGGTGTTGGGTCCACATGACCATGTGGGTGGGATCACATAACCCATGTTGGAGAAATCCCTAGAGAGCCCCTAAGGTTGGTGCAAAGCATATTGGAATGAAGTGTGAAAGATATCCAAAAATCATGATGATGGATCCACATAACCCCGAAAGTAGTAGTTTTGGGTATACATGACCAAAAGGATTGGTCCATATGAACATGAGAAGTAGCCCCCGAAGTAATAAGGATTGGTCCAAAAGGTAATGTCCAAATAAAAAGTGAAGAAACCAATAAATAATGGTGTTTGGTACACTTACCCATGAGTTTGGGGTTACATGACCCATGGTGAAGAAGACCCTAAAGAGTAACCAAAATTTATCCAAAGCAAGTTGGTGTGAATCTTGAAGTACCCACAAAATAATGATGTTTGGTCCACATGACCCTGAAAGTTGTGGTACTTTGGCTCATTAGACCACATGACATGACAAGTATCCCCATAATGAATAATGGCATATCCACCAAGTATGATGATGTGTTCAATCCCTAAGGCCCCCTTTGGAGAATATATGAAGTGGTATTGAAGTTTTTGCATGAAGTTGCATGATGGGTCCTTGAGGTGCGGTACTAACCCTTGAGACCCCCTTAAAACATCGAGATCCATGAATTAAGGATGAGTTTAAGGAGGCACTAAAAGAATCTACTAAATCATGATGAAGTGTATAAATAGAAGGCCAAACATTTCATTTTATCATCAATAAAGTCTCTCTTTCTATTGCGCATCTTTGGAGAAAAAATGTGAAACTTTTTGGAGGAGCAATTTTTGGGCATCTCTGAGGATTGAGGAGAGTCACAAAAAATGGCATAAATTTCTCATACGGTATCGGAATTACAAAACTATTGGATAGTTGGAAAGACATTGTGAGAGCTATGTGGTGAATCGATATAGATACTATTTTTGTTTCTATATTGTCTCTTCATATTGTGACCTTGAAAAAGGTATGGTTCATGCTTGTGGGTTTCTCTTGTGATGGCACATGTCTTTCATGGATAGAGCTCATATTGGATCTTGGTATGTGATCCTCTCTCTTGGTGTATCTCTTTGAAGTCATTATCTATTTTATGGGTAATATGATGATGCTCATCTTGGCATAAATATGGCATGGTTCTTGTACATGAGTCTCTCTTGTGATGGTCATGCCTCTCATGGACTAGGGTCCATCGTGTTGTCTTGAAAATGTATGAAGTTTGTACAGGTTTTTATGCTTATTTCTTGGCATATTTGATGGTGATATTGGCATATATGTTGGTGCACAATTTATGTTGATCATGTCATAGATATTGGTGATTTGTTTGCATAGATCATGGTGATTATCTAGACATATTGTATGATGGTATTGGCATAGAACATAGTGATTATCTTGACATAATCCATGGTTATGTTCTGGCGTATGGATCATTGTTAGATTTTTAACATTAAGCTAGCATTACATTAGGATCTTTAACTGAGAGAATAACAAGCACAACAATCAAACACAAGAGACAATGAACACAATGTTTTTCCTCGGGGAAACCATAAATGGAAAAAACCCCACAACTTCCTCAGAGATAGAATCAGCACCAAAAATAAGACCCCAAAACAGTAAGATGATCTCCCGACAGCAGCAACCTCTTTCTTCCTAGCCCTAGTGTCTTCTTCTTCCTCAGCTATGTGCTACAACTGAGTGTGAGTGAGTGTGTGATAAATAGAGAAGCTAGCTCTTTATTTATACTAATTCTTGACTTAATAAAACCCTACTCGGGTTGACTTCTCTAGGAGAGTCCAATAACCCTAGTGCCCCAGAACTGCGGGGACTTTAACCCTTGATCAATAGGAGGGTTACCCACAATGACTTGACATGACTTGTTTACATTCTAGAACCTCCCGATAGGAACATTGGGGCATGACATGACTTAAGTACATCTCAGAATAAACATCGGGTTACAATACATAAGAAATACAAGTGAATACATTCCGAAGTTACAATTACATCAACACTCCCTCTTAACTAGGAAGGTATTCTCTCGACACAATTTATCAACATAAGTCTTCTTCTCTGTATCGTCTGGATCATCTTAGAGTCCTCGTCATCTTCATCTTTGGATCTGGATCATCAGTGGATCTGGATCATCATCACTGGATCTGGATCATCACTGCTGGATCATCATTAGAGAGAATTTGAGGTCAAAAATGGGCCTCCTAAGAGATGTACTACAAAAATATAAGATATATTAAAATATTATGAGTTAGGGGTTTTATGG
>LPNX010220487.1:715459-835522 GCA_001517045.1 Pseudotsuga menziesii
CTGGATCATCATCATGGGTGTTATCTCATGATTCTTCTCGTCACAGGAAGTTCTATAGATCCAACCCTTTTTCATGCTGGTTGTAGGCCTAGCCTCCATGTAGGTCTTCTTCAGCGCTTATATCTGACACCAAGTCAGAATGGCCCGCTCGGCACTTACATCTGACCATGAGAGGAACACATGCAACACCATGTCAGAAAGGCACACCCAGCACTCACATCTGACCATGTGGGAACACATCCCATACCATGTCAGAAAGGGCTCTGCACTTACATCTGACCATGGGGGGAACACATCCCGCAACCATGTCAGAAGGGCTCTGTACTTACAATTGACCATGGGGGGAACATATCCCGCAACCATGTCAGAAGGGCTCTGCACTTACATATGACCATGGGGGGAACACATCCTGCAACTATGTCAGAAGGGCTCTGCACTTACATTTGACCATGGGAGGAGCACATCCCGCAACCATGTCAAAAGGGCTCTCAACCCCAAGTTGAGGGTTCCTGGTAATTGACCAGGTGCCTCCATTCTCCTAGAGAATGGCATCAGACCTTATATCTGATCAAGTAGGAACACATCCCTCAATGACATCAGAATGGCCATGCACTCATATCTAATCATGTGGGAACACATCCCACAGTCATATCAGAATGGCCCTCAATCCTAGACCGAGTATTCCTAGTAACTGACCAGGAACCTCCATTCTAAGAATGGAAATAGCCCTTATATCTGATCATGTAGGAACCAATCCTACATTCATATCATAATGGCTCAGCACTCACATCTGACATGGAAGGAACCAATCCTCTCACCATGATAGAATGGCTCATCTCTTACATCTGACCATGGAAGGAACCAATCCTCTCACCATGTCAGAATGGCTCATGGACTCATCACTTCCCCTTGGAAGGAACCTCGATCTGGAGAACACCAAGCTTCTCCCTGAAGTACTCAAACTTCACTCTGGCCAATGGCTTCGTCAACACATCAGTTATTTGTCCATCCATCGCAACATACTGGAGCTTCACTGCTCCTCTCTGCACCATATCCCTGATATAGTGATACTTGATCTTGATATGCTTCGACCTGTCATGGAACACCAGGTTCTCCGACAACTTCACACAGCTCTGGTTGTCGCAATATATACAAGTAGCATCTAACTGGAGATCAAATAAATCAGACAGTAGCTTCCTTAGCCACACTGCCTCAGTGACTAGTTGAACAAGCTGCGACATACTCTGCTTCAGCTGTACTCAGTGCCACACAGGATTGCTTCCTGCTAAACCAAGAGATCACACCTAATCCCATACTGAAGCAACACCTGAAGTGCTCTTCCTATCAATGGCACTACCTGCCCAATCTGAATCAACATAACCCTCCAGGTTAATCTTCTGATTCGCCTCACACTTGAGCCCATAATCAATTGTACCACTCGGGTACCTCAGAATATGCTTTGTAGCAATCAAGTGAACATGCCTCGGATCTATCAGGAACTGGCTCAAGGTGTTCATAGCAAAGAAAATATCTGGTCTTGTGTTCATCAGGTACATCAAGGACCCAATCATCTGACGATACATCGTAGCATCAACTGTTTTTTATGAAGCATCACTCAATAGTTTCAGGTTCAATGACATAGGTGTGGTCATGGCCTTACAATCCATCATCCCGAACCTCTTCAGGATCTCTACTGCATACTTCCCTTGTCTGAGGGAGATTCCATATGCATTTTGCCACACCTCCATGCCTAGAAAATAATGCATCAGACCCAAGTCCTTCATTTCGAACTCAGCAGCAAGCTTCCTCTGCCTATTAGCAATCAACCCATCCATACTTGTTACAAACAGATCATCTACATACAGTAGGAGCATCATTGGGTTGCCATATTCAACCTTGTAGTAAAGGTTGGAATCCGCTTTACTTTTGGTAAATCCCAAACTAGATAGAAAGCTGTCAATTCTGTCGTACCATGTCCTGGGTTCCTGTTTCAAACCATACATGGCTTTCTTCAATCTACACACATGAGACTCCCTGTCATGTGTCTCAAAACCGAGTGGCTGCTCCACATACACTTCCTCTTCTACTACACCATTCAAGAAAGCAGTCTTGAAATCCATTTGGTGTATCTTCCATTTCATCACTGCACCCAGAGCAAGTATTGATCTGATGGAAGTGTATCTAGCTACAGGTGTAAAAGTTTCTTCATAATCTCTTCCTTCTTTCTGGGAGAAACCATGAGCAACAAATCTTGCTTTCTATTTTTCAATGCTACCATCTGCAGCATGCTTGATCTTGTAGATCCATTTGGAAGTTACGACTGACTTCCCTTTTGGTCTTGGGACAACATCCCAAACGTTGTTCTTCATGATCGATTGATACTCTTCGATCATAGCATCCTTCCATTATTTCCTTTCTGTCGCTTCTTCATAATTGGAAGGTTCTTTATCGATGAAATCACATAATAACGCTACATATCCGGAGCATGATCTGATCCTCTTTCTTTCTCTGTGATTTTCTTCTGGAGCCCCATATCTTTCCGCACCTTGGATAGCTTCTCGTACCCAAGCAGGTTTTCTCTTATGAGGATTCTTCTCCTGAGGTGGATCTACAGGTTCTTGAGGCTCTTCAAATTCTCGATCTTCTTCTTGAGTTTCTTCGTTCATGGTTGTGTCATGAATTCTGGGTGCTTCCGATTCTTCAGGAACTTCAGCAGGCCTCTTTCTGGATTTGTTGTAAGTTGTGTCTTCATCAAATGTCACATCCCTGCTGATGTCGATCTTCTTGAATCCTGAGAAGTATATTATGTAAGCCTTCGAGCTTTCAGAGTACCCCACAAATATACCCTTCTTTCCTGAAGGATCTAATTTTGTCCTCTTCTCTTTTGGAATGTGTATGTACACTGGACAACTGAATATTCTGAGATGGCTAACTTTTGGTTTCTTACCAGAAAAGACTTCTTTAGGTGTCTTGTTCTCGAGTACTCTGTGTGGAGTACGGTTCTATATATACACCGTTGTTCTGGTAGCTTCTGCCCATAGATGCATAGGAAGATCTCGACCATGAAGCATTGCTCTTGCAGCTTCCATGATAGTTCTATTCTTTCTTTCTGCAATCCCATTCTATTGTGGATTATATGGAGTGGATAAGTCCCTCTTAATCCCTGAGTCTTTGCATAACTCTTTGAATTCATTCGATGTGAATTCTCCGCCATTATCTGATCAAAAGGTCTTGATCTTCTTTTCAGTGTGGTTCTTGATCAAGGATTTGAATTCCTTGAACTTGCTAAATACTTCATCTTTGTTCTTCATGAAGTAAATCCATGTCTTCCTAGAAAATTCATCAATAAAAGAAACATATTATACATACCTGCTTAGTGAACTTGATGACATTGGACCGCATACATCTGAGTGGATGATTACCAAGATTCTTTTTTCTTTGCTCTCACTACTTGGAAATTTCTTCTTTGTGTTCTTTCCTTTCGTACATCCGCTGCAGACTCCGTCATGTTTTGCTTGAATTTCTGGAAGACCTTCAACAGCTTTGCTTGCAAGTGGTAGTGCTCTGTAATGCACATGTGCAAGCCTTCTATGCCAAAGTTCACTTGGCTCTACTGTGTCATGGACCAAGGCTTGTTCTGGATGCCCCTTCAATTCGTATAGACCTCCTTCTTGTTCCCCAATTACTACTGCATCATTAATAGTCGTTCCCTTTGGCCACATGATGACTTGGCCATCTATAAATGCAACCCTCATTCCTTTTGAATCTAATGCAGATATGGAGAGGAGATTCTTCTTTAGTCCTGGTACAAACAATACTTCTTTCATTATCATCGACTTTCCATAGTCTAGCTTATAGGAGGATTCTCCACTACCTTTTATTGGATACTGGTAGTCATCCCCAAGTTTCACCTTGTGAGGTGATTCATGTTTTGATAGTTTCACAAAGGATTCCTTGAATCCTGTCATGTGTTTGGAAGCCCCACTTTCTATAAGCCAATCATTGCTTCCGTGAGTTATGTTTCCCATGAGGGCGGAAATAAAAACATATTCTTCATCACTTGATGAATCTTTACTTTCATATCTGGTTCTCTTTGTAGAAGGTTCATCATCCTTTGCAGCATGAGCATGATGTCTTCTCTTGTTTCCCTTTTTCCTATGGGAGATAATCTTGTTTCTAGGACAGTCTTGGGCAAAGCGTCTTCTTTCATCACATGTGTAGCATCTTAATTTAGATAAGTCTTTTCTATTGATATCTCTTTGATGAGAATGCTTACCTCTGGGGTGATGAGAACTTCTTCTGGTTTTCTTGGAGTGTACCGTGAGAGCTTGATCTTCACTTCCCATCTTTTCTTCTCGAGCTACTATTCGAGCTTCTTCTTAAGAGAATTCTTCCCATAGTCTGCTGAACTTGACTAACTTCTTTCTGGCACAGATTCCTTGAATAAAGGAGTCTCATGATCTAGGGAGACCATTTAAGGTGGTCATTACAATCTCTGCATTTTCTACTTCTTCATCTACTGCTTCTAGTTTTTCCTTGATCTGAGAGACCCTTGTAAAGTAAGACTGGATGGTCTCTGCATTCTGGATCTTTAAATTCTTCTGTTGGTTTCTCAAAGTCATCTTCTGGTTTATGTTCTTCCCTTCAAACAACTTGGTTAGGGCATCAAACATAGCTTTAGGTGTCTTTAGGGAGGACACCTGTGATATGAGGTGATCCTTGATTGAATCAGCAATAACCCTCTTTTCCATAACCAACTTCTTCTTGTGTAAGGCCTTAGCCTCATCTCCCTCTAGTATTGGAACCTCCTCATTGATGTAGGAGTCCAACTCATTTTCTTCCAGGACCAGGGAGATCCTATACTTCCAGGCTCGGAAGTTATCAGCTTCCTCAATATTTTCGTCAAGCTTGGTATGATGATACATCTTAACTGAGAACCTCAAATGGAAATATAAAAGATTTAGATCTTACCAGGTCAAGATGTCGGATCTGGATTCGGACCTGAAATTCTGCAGTGCTGGTTCAGGAGCAGATTAGGGTTTTGCTTTTACGGAGTTCTGTCCAACCAAATGCTTTGATCTTGATCTCTAAAATTCTATTTTGAGGAGGATATCAATCCAAGCCTAGGCTCACTAAAAAATTCCACCTCTATGGAAAGCCCTAATTTCCAGCAACAGTGTCGGGTCCAAAACTGAAAAACCTCAAAATTGGATTCCGCTTCGACAGAAAGATGCGCCCTAGGGTGGAGAGTTATTCCAACCTTCTTTTACTGAAAATCTGTGGAAAGAGATCCACAAAGTAGGAATCCCTAGTTCCGGCAGCTGCACAGTGTCTTCTTCTCAGGTTAGCTCTGATACCATGTTAGATTTTTAACATTAAGCTAGCATTACATTAGGATCTTTAACTGAGAGAATAACAAGCACAGCAATCAAACACAAGAGACAATGAACACAATGTTTTTCATCGAGGAAACCATAAATGGAGAAAACCTCGCAACTTCCTCAGAGATAGAATCAGCACAAAAAATAAGACCCCAAAACATTAAGATGATCTCCCGACAGCAGTAACCTCTTTCTTCCTAGCCCCAGTGTCTTCTTCTTCCTTAGCTATGCACTACAACTGAGTGTGAGTGAGTGTGTGATAAATAGAGAGGCTAGCTCTCTATTTATACTAATTCTTGACTTTACAAAACCTTACTAGGGTCGACTTCTCTAGGAGAGTCTAATAACCCTAGTGCCCCAGAACTGCAGGGACTTTAACCCTTGATCAATAGGAGGGTTACCCACAATGACTTGACATGACTTGTTTACATTATAGAACCTCCTGATAGAAACATCGGGGCATGACATGACTCAAGTACATCCCGGAATAAACATCGGGTTACAATACATAAGAAATACAAGTGAATACATTCCGAAGTTACAATTACATCAACAATCATCTCTTGGAATGTTTAATGTTTTGGAAATGTATACGATGTAAAAGTTGAGGATACAAATGAAATCGATGGATGATTGTTTCTGGGTATATACTTGAGGCATGTACAGGTTGATATAGTGTGAGAAATATGGAGATAGTGTGACACTGATTGTGGCATTGTGACATTGACAGAGGCAGTGATTGTGGCATTTAAATATAGATACAGTGACTGGGGCATTGCAATAGAGATAGTGATTGTGGAAGGTTGACAAAGGTAGTGATACAGTGATACATGCTGAAAGAGACAGTGATACAGGAACATGGACATCTCTTGGTATATCTCTTTGAAGTCATTATATATGTTATGGGTAATATGATGATGCTCATCTTGGCATAAATGTAGTATGGTTCTTGTACATTAGTCTCTCTTGTGATGGTCATGCCTCTCATGGACTAGGGTCCATCTTGTTGTCTTGAAAAGGTATGAAGTTTTTACATGTTTTTGTGCTTATATCTTGGCATACTTGATGGTGATATTGGCACGGATGTTGGTGCACAATTTATGTTGATCATGTCATAGATATTGGTGATTTTTTTGTATAGATCATGGTGATAATCGAGACATATTGTATGATGGTATTGGCATAGAACATAGTGATTATCTTGGCATAGTCCATGGTTATGTTCTAGCGCATGGATCATCTCTTGAAATGTTTAATGTTTTGGAAATGTATATAATGTAAAAGTTGAGGATACAAATGAAATCGACGGATGATTGTTTCTGGGTATATACTTGAGGCATGTATAGGTTGATATAGTGTGACAGATATGGAGACAGTTTGACACTGATTGTGGAATTGTGACATTGACAGAGGCAATGATTGTGGCATTTAAATAGAGATACAGTGACTGGGGTGTTGTGATAGAGCTAATTATTGTGAAAAGTTGACAAAGGTAGTGATACAGTGATACATGTTGAAAGAGACAGTGATACATGAACAGAGACAATGATACAGGTGCAGAGACAAAGATACAGGTAAAATTTATCATAGAAAGTGATATAGTGATCATTACATATTGTTTATTCTATTCATATCAGGGTGGTAGGACGGGGCAAGGATAGGAGATTGTATTCTCCTTCAGGTTGGTGCCTTGGAATTCTGAGCTGGTGCTCACTAAGGATTGGAGTTGTCTCTACTGGTTGGAGCTTGTGATCTTAGGGGGTTGTAGCATCCTTTTAGTTGGAGTTGATACACTATAGGGTTGGATCCTCCTTCTAGTTGGTGCTAGAAAATCAGGGAGTTGGAGCTTCCTTCCAGTTGGTGTTGGTAAACACATTGAATGTAATCTCTATATTATAAACAACATCTATTGTGGTTTTTCCACTAGTACTTGGGTTTCCACATAAAAATATTGTGTATTGTGTATGCTTCTTATGTGATCATTGATGATGTGATGATGATATGCTTATGAAATGTGAATTTTGATAATGTATTAATGAATTTTATACTTTGCAAGTTGTTGATAATCAAGTTTTGAAAAGTAATAAAAGGTACACACATTGATTCACCCCCCCCCCCTCTCAGTGTGTTTGATGTGTCCAACAACACCTTCCTGCCTCCCTGAGAAGTTTTACCAACACCTATTAGAAGGAAGCTTCAACTCCCTCTTTCTTGCCCCTTTCTGCATCCCTGATATAGAAATAAGTGTGTATCAAATAATTGGACTATACAAATTACCTTATATGTTATGTGCATCTTCACCAAACTGCAACTGTTTTAGTTCTTCTGGTCTGCATTTTTCCTTTGATTATCTACGTCAAAATAGTTAGTTTCCTTATCTATGATGTGCAATAATATATGTGTTACTGTGTTTATCTAGTGTTCTGAACTCAGTTACTTCTGCATCTTTGTGGTCTGCACCATTTGTTGAGTAAAAAATATGCGCATACTGTATCCAAGTATCCTTCTACTTTGCACTCTTCTTCCCATTCATTCTCTATTGATCTGCGTAAATCAACTTTGTTGTATAAAAACTCCTTTTGTGATCAACGATCCATTGATACCCCAAGAATTATGAAGCTTACCCCAAATAGCTTATCAGCAAGTGTTCATTATCCAATATTACTACAACACTTCCATCTCTTGATTATTTATACCCTTTCTAACTCGAGATATTTCCACTCATTTGGGTGCTTTAAACTCGATGATGTGCCAACTTATTTATGTCTTGATCAAGTTATCTCCTACATCGGTGGACAACTTATCGCAATTCAACTTTGTGGAGTCTAGTGCACATATTCCATTTTCTTTGTGGGGTTTTCACACACAAGTCCATATTTGAGTGGTGTTTGCGCAATCCTTGACTTTCACATTTTTCTTCAAATTTTTTATGTGTGCACATATGACCCATGTCACAGTGGAATCTTTGCACTTTCTAATTTTTCATGTCTTTCTCTATGTATTTCTTCAAACTGGATTTGAATGAGGAAAATAGCATTCACTTATTTTACCTTTGACATCAATGATAGCATAGACTTTGTTGACAAAATGATCCTTGTTGATTTTGTTTGTTGACATCAATTCCTTGTTGATTTCGCTCGTTGACATTAGTGGCAACATAAAGGTTCAACAATGGATTGATTGATAACCTTCTTTCTTGTTGATCTTCGATGTATCCATCTATGTCATCTCAAATCAAATGAGTCTACTGATATGAGCTTCTTTCTCTCAGGGTCATTGGATACCAATATTCACATCTCGAATTATGTGGCAATCTTCTTCTTGGTTTCTACAATGAGCTTCTCGTCATCTATCAGGAACAGGACATCTACATACAATAGTAGTATCACCAGTTTTCTATCCTCAACCTTGAAGTAGAGGGTGGAGTCCTCTTTACTCTTGGTAAATCCCAAGCTCGTCAAAAATCCATCTATCTTTTTGTGCCATGTCTTGGGTGCATGTTTCAAACTGTACAAGGCCTTCTTCAATTTGCACACATGTGTCTCTCTGTCATGTGTCTCAATTTCCATTGGTTTCTCCACGTACAATTCCTCTTCTATTGCACCATTTAGGAAAGTTGTATTCATGTCCATCCGATGTACATTCCACTTCATCACTGCATCTATCACAAGTATAGCTCTAATCAAAGGGTATCTAGCCACAAGAGCAAATGTCTCCTCATGGTCTATTCCTTTTTTTCTGGGAGAATCCACAAGCCATGATCTTGCCTTATACCTATGTAGTAAGCTTGATTTTGTAAGTCTTCTTGAACTTCATAGTTGAACAATCATCACTTGTTCTTCAGAGCAAGTCTCATCATTTGTCTCTTGTAGGTGATTGTACACAAACTTTCCTACAAGTCAAATCTAGTTGCATAACTAGAAACATTTCATCATTTTCAAAACATGTTAATGATGACAAATTCTTATGCATAAAGACATATGTCACACAACCATGAAACTATCTTATCCAATGTTTCAGTACAACATTCATCCATATCCCGTATACACACTATCACTTTCTAGATGCCTTCCATATCAACTAGAACATAAAATTAAAAGCATGCACTACTCTCAACATGTTAGCAAAGAGGTTTCACTTTAAATAAGCAGCAATGGAATGTTGTGCAACACTATAAGCCACTTACCCATCACATGCATAGTAGTAGTATATTATTTATCAATGCATTCAACCTAACATGTATAATACCTTTCTTGATTCTAGGAACATAACTATATACATAACTAAACAATTAAATATACATGAAATGACAATTCAAATACTTATCTTTGTTTGGTTGGTTGGCTCCCTCTTGATCTTTTCCTCCTTGTGGGAATTATTGGAGCGTGCTCTAATTCATCGTCTAATTTTGAGGACCTATGTCCATCTTTCTCATGATCGGAAATGTTGAGCAAGTCTTCTACACCATAGTCCACTTGCCCCTTCTTCTTCAACACCAATCACGACTACATCATCAATGGTCTTTCCTTTTTTCCATATGATAACTTCTCCATTGATGAAGGAAATTTTGAATCCCTTCTTCTCCAATGTTGATATGGATAAGAGGTTCTTTTTCAAATCAAGTCCATATAGCATATTCTTCATCTTCATGGCATTTCAGAATCCAACTTTGTAGGAGGATTCTCCTACCCCTCTAATAGGATATAGATAATCATCTTCAAACTTCACCTTATGAGGTGAAATCCTTCTTTGTCAAATGCTTATAAGAAAGCTATGTATCATTTCCATGACTGACAGCCTTTGTGAAAGCGGATGTCAGCACATATTCTTCTTCACTTGTATTGGCTTCCCTTGGCTTATTATGAACATGTTCATCATCTTATGTGGTATGAGCACGATACCTCTTCTTCTTTCATTTCTTCACATGGCCATTGCCTTGTTATATTTTTAAAAGTTTTATGCACAATAAGAAGAATATCACCGAAACAATGACAAGCACAGCAAGATAAAGAAGACACAAATATTTATCCTAGGAAACCCTCATGAGGAATAAAACCTAGCAAAACTTCCTCGATATAGAATCCAACCAAGTATAGTGTAAGACCACAAGACTAAGATAGACTGATTCTTCTCCTCCAGATGGACTCCTCTTTCTCTCTCTAGCGAACTTGCTTGAGTTGTGAGTGTGTTTGAATGAGGAGGGAGCATCATTTATTTATACACTTAAGCTAGGAATTCTAATAACCCAACATGGCTGACTTCACCTTCCCAACAGAGCTGACTTGACTTGAGAGACACAAAATTACATTTTAATAATTATTTTTTTGGTACTATTGAACCAACTTACAACTGAGGTTTTACCTCGAGACTTTACATGACCAATTACATCAATGACATCCCTGATCAAAGGAACAACATCTCTGGAAGTGAGGGACAACAATAATATAATAATAATTACAATAGAACATCTTCTGTAGTTACATTATTTCAATACTCCCTCTTAACGAGGAAGGTATTCTACATTATCAACAACGACAACTATAGTTGCATAGTTGATTGGTGGATCTATATGTCATATGAAGTTTTGTAACATCATCATCATAAGCATCATCTTCATCATGAAATATCATCATCGTGGAACATCATCATCATAGAGTACCATCATTGTCGAACATCATCATCATCGTGGAGCATCATCATCATCTGCAACATCAATATGAGAGTATTGGAACATCATCATCATCTACAACAACAGTATGTGAATATTAGGATATCATTATCATCCGCAACATCATTATGTAAATATTGAAACAACAACAACATCATTAGCATGTTAGTGATAAAAACATCATCAACAAATAAATGCTAGATCATCATCTGCACCATCATCATGGAGATGGTGGAACAACATCATCATCATTAGCATAAAATGCTAAGACAACATCGTCATCAACAGCATATCAATGTTGTAGCAACATCATCAGCAACAACAATACCACAAAGTGTTGGGACCATAACCACATCAACATCGTCATCATAGAGTGTTGAGACCACAACCATGCCATCATCATCATCAACATAGAATGTTGGAATCATCTAAAGCAGCATCATGGTGGGCACTCTGGTATACCCAAATAACCTTGTCTGGCTTACTCATTGTTTCAAAACAAACAAGCATATTCAGACATATCAATCTACCTAGGGACCAAACAAGCCTAGCCAAACATACCGATCTACCTGGGGACCAAACAATCCTAGCCAGACATACCGACCTACCTAGGGACCAAACAAGCATTATCTGGCTTACTAACCCTTTCAGGCCAAATAAGCCTAGCCATACATACTAATCCCCCTAGGATCAAACAGGCCTTGTCAGTACTGATATACCAATCCCAATGGGATCAATCAAGACTCATCAGGATGACATACCAATCCTAGACTGAACTACCATGCCACTACAACAATAACCATAACCACATCTACATCATCACTCCCTCTTCCGAGGGAGGTCCTTACGTACTACACCAAGCTTGTCTTGAATGTATTCAAACTTTACATTATACAGAGGATTAGTCAATACATTGGCCACTTGTTCCTCTGTAGGAACATATTGGAGTTGTACAAATCCCTTCTACACCATGTCTCGAATATAATGGAACTTTACCTCGGTGTTTTGACTTGTCATGAAACATGGGGTTCTCCTTCATCTTTATGACTCTTTGATTATTGTAGTAGATATCAGTCGCATCCATCTCTATATTGAACAATCAGGTTAACAACTTGTGGATCTAAACTGCTTCACTACGGGCTGATAATGCAGTAATGTATTCAGCCTTTGTTTTACTATGAGAAACACAAGTCTGCTTTCTTCTAATCCATTAGATCACCCCTAATCCCAAACTGAAACAACATCCTGAGGTACTGTTTTTGTCATTGGTTCTCCCAGCCCAATATTAATATGTATAACCATGTAGTTTAATCTCACCATCCACTGCATATCTAAGGCCATAATCCAGTGTACCCTTAAGGTACCTCATCACATGTTTTGTTGCAACCAAGTGAACATGTTGGGACTCCAGCATATACTGACTCAGTTTGTTTACATCAAAACATATATCTGGTCGAGTATTTGTCAGATACATTAGAGAGCCAATAATCTGTCAGTATATTGTAACATCCACTGTATCTGAGGAATCATCATTCAGCAACTTCAAGTTGGTCACCATCAAAGTGTTCATTGATTTGTAATCCAACATCCCAAACCCTTTAGGATCTCAACAACATATTTTCCTTAGTTTAGGAAAATATCATTCAGGAACTACCATACTTCAAGACCAAGAAAATAGTGCATCATACCAAGATCTTTCATTTCGAATTCGGTAGCAAAATTCTTCTTAGAATAGTCAATAAGCTTCTCTTCACCTCTTAGGAATAGGTCATCAACAAATAGCAATAGAATCATAAATCCTTTATTGATAAACTTATAGAAAAGGTTGGAATCTGCTTTAATTTTGGTAAAGCCCAAGCTCTTCAGGAATCCATCAATTATTCCATACCATGATCTAGGTGCTTCCTTTAACCCATAAAATTATTTCTTCAATCTCCATACATGTGAATTTTTGTTGTGTGTTTCAAAACTTGGAGGTTGTTCAATGTATACCTCTTCTTCTATCACACCATTTAGAAATGTTGTATTTGCATCCATTTGGTGTAGCATCCATTACATCTTGGTTGTCAATGAAATAACAGTTTTGATTGAGGTACATATTGCTACTGGTACAAAAGTCTCTTCATAATCAATTCCTTCTTTTTATGAGAATCCTCGAGCTACGAATCTTTCCTTGTACTTCTCATTACTTCCATCTACTTAATGTTTTGTCTTGAATATCCACTTCGAAGAAACAAGTGACTTCTCTCTCGGTCTTGGTACTACATCCCAAACATCATTATTTATGATAGATTGGTATTCTTTGATCATTGCATACGTCAATTTCTTCTTCTTTGTAGCCTCTTCAAAACGCATAGGTTGTGTATCAACAATATTACACATCAAGGCCACATAGCTAGAATATTTTCCTAATATTTTGCTTCCTTTTGGAGCTCCATATTTTTCTGCACCTTGAATCACATCACAAGGCCAAGCTAGTCCTCTCTTCTGTTGGATCATTTCCTGAGGTATCTCCATTGGATTTTAAGGCTCTGAAATGTCATGGTCTTATGCTATTTGTTCGTATTCAACATTACGGACTGGAATTCTATAGGTTTCTTCAACTCTGGGGTATTCATGTTCTTCTTCTTGATCTTCATCGGTATGGTTCTTTCTGGACTTACTGAAAATTTCATCTTCATCGAATATAAAATCTTTGTTGATCTCGATTTGGATATAACCTAGGATGTACACTCTATAAGCTTTCGACTGATCATTGTATCCAACAAATAGTCCCTTCTTTATGGCAGGGTCCAATTGTGTTCTTTTCTCCTTGGGAA
Organism: Pseudotsuga menziesii; assembly: GCA_001517045.1. Classification (NCBI taxonomy): domain Eukaryota; kingdom Viridiplantae; phylum Streptophyta; class Pinopsida; order Pinales; family Pinaceae; genus Pseudotsuga; species Pseudotsuga menziesii. The sequence continues at coordinate 729,328 of LPNX010220487.1, forward strand.
CATGTATAAACACGGGACAGAAAAAAACCTTTATATGGCTAACTTCATGTTTCTCTCTAGTAAATATATCTTCTGGAGTTTTGTTCTCAAGAGCACTATGAGAAATTATGTTCTAAACATGTATTGCGGTTCTAGTTGCTTCATCCCATAGGTGCATGGGTAATTCTTGATCGTGAATCATGGCTTTCACATATTTCATAATGGTTCTATTATTTATTTCTTATACTCCATTTTGTTGAGTATTATAGGGTGTGGTGAGCTCCCTCTTAATCCCATCTTCTTTGCAGAAATCCTTGAATTCATTTGAAGTGAATTCTCCTCCATTTTCGAATCTCAATATCTTGATCTTCTTTTCAGATAAGTTCTCTACAAGAGCCTTGAACTATTTGAAACTTTCAAATACTTCATCTTCGCCTTTCAAGAAGTAAATCCAATTATTGCGGAAATAGTCATCTATAAAATAAACATAATAAACATACTCGCTTAATGAAGTGGATGACATTGGACTGCATATATCTGAATGAACAATGTCCAAGATCCCTTTTGATTTACTGTCGTTGCTTGGAAATGGGTTCTTGGTGTTCTTCCCTTGAGCACATCCTTTGCAAACTCCTTCATGATTGAATTGAATTTATGGTAAACCTATGACTATCTTTCTCACAAATGGTAGTTCTTTGTAGTTCACATGAGAAAGTATTATATGCCCTAGTTTACATGGGTTGATTATACTTGTTATTAAGGTTGAGTTTGTATATCCTTTTAGCTTGTAAAGTCCTCCTTCACCAATCACAACTACATCATCTATTATATTTACTTTTGGCAGCATTATAAGGACTTCTCCATCTACAAAAGCAAATCTAAATCCCTTCTTATATAGGGATGAAATAGAAAGTGTATTCTTCTTCAATCGTGGCCCCATATAAGACTTCCTTGAGTTCAACTTTCAAAAATCTTCTCCCATTCCTTTGATGGGATATTGATAGTCATCTCCAATATTTACTTTGTACGGGGGTCTTTATGGACAAGGCATTCAAAATATTATTTATATCCTATCATATGTATGGAAGGTCCATTATCGACAATCCAAGTGTCATTTCCATGTGAGATTGATTTAGGAAGAGTTGATATCAAAAAATATTCTTCAGTAGAGTCTCCATCTTCATTGTTCTTTCTTCAATTGGTTCATCTTCTTCAACTGCATGAGCATGGAACTTATTCTTGAGTTGATCTGCTTTGAGTGGACAATTTCTTGCAATTTGTCCCATGTTGTGGAATGTGAATCATTCAAATGATGATAAGTGTCTTTTGGGTCTCGAGTTCCTTTGAAACTTTTGATTTCTTCTGGGAGAATGATCATAGACTTTTATCTTGTTTGATCCTTTCTTTGCATGAGATTCCAAGGCTTGATATTCATCATCATTTAGTTTTCCTTCTCTATTGGATATCCTTCCTTCTTCCTGCACACACTCTTCCCAAAGTATTTTGAACTTGGTGAGCTTTCTTCTAACACATATGCCTATGATAAAAGATTATCAATCCCTTAGGAGACCATTCAAGGTGGTTATCACAACTTCTGCTTCCTCCACCATGTTACTAATAGCCTCCATTTTTTCTTTGATATGAGACACTCTTTTGAACTATGATTGCATAGTTTCTCCATTTTGAATCCCCACTCCCTTGAGTTTATTTCTAAAGGTCATTATTTTGTTGATGTTATTTCCTTCAAATAGACTTGTTAGATCATCGAACATTTCTTTTGGATTATTCTTTGATGATACTTAAGGAATCAAATGATCCTTGATGGAGTTAGATATGATCCTTTTGGTTTTGATCATGTCCTTCTTGTGCTTGGCCTTTGTTTCATCTCCCTACGACCCCTTGACCTCTTCTATGATGTATCCTTCTAGATCATGTTCTTCAAGGATGAACATGATTATGTACTTCCATGCTTTGAAATTTTCTGATCCTTCAAGCTTTTCATCAAGTTTAGTTTTGTTTGTCATTTTCAAAGAATGAGAACCTCAAATGGAATATAGGAGATGGTACTTACCAATTTGACGACTTCTTCTGAAACCTGCTTCAGGATGACCTAGGGTCTGATGTGAAAACCCTAATTTTTCAGTTGTGATCACTTGTAGGGATGATTGGATGAAAATATGTGCCTCCCAAAGGTGATCCAAACTGTATCTTTCTTTTCTTGAATTTGTGGATGGAACCCTGAAAAATATGATGCCCTAGTTCCTCCCGGCAGTAGTGATAGGTCAGAAATTAAAAATATTTGGAATTGAGTTCTACCACCACAGAAATATGCGCCCTCCTATGGCGAGTTGAACTATCCTTCTTTTTCAACCGATCTAATGAGGAATTTTCCTGGAACAACAAAGCCTATCTTCTTGAACTACAGGAAAAAAATTTGCACAATGTCTTCTTTCAAGTTGGCTTTGATACCATGTTATATTTTTTAAAAATTTATGCACAATAAGAACAAAATCACTGAAAGAATGACAATCACGGCAATACAAAGAAGACACATAAATTTATCCTAGGAAACCCTCGTGGGGAAGAAAACCCAAAAAAAAATCCTCAATATACAATCCAACCAAGTACATTGTAACACAACAAGACTAAGATAGACTGCTTCTTCTCCTCTAGATGGAATCCTCTTTCTCTCTCTAGTGAACTTGCTTGAGTTGTGAGTGTGCCCAAATGAGGAGGGCACCTCATCTATTTATACACATCAGCTAGGAAGTCTAATAACCCAATCGAGCAGACGTCACCTTCCCAATAGAGCTGACTTGACTTGAGAGACACAAAAATACATTTTAATAATTCTTTTGTGGGTACTATTGACCTGACTTACAACGGAGGTTTTACCTCAAGACTTTACATGACCAATTACATCAATGACATCCCTAATAGAAGGAACAACATCTCCAGAAGGAAAGGAGAACAATAATATAATATTAAGTATAATAGAATATCTTCTGTGGTTACATTATTTCAACATGCCTTTTGGGCAATCTCTTGCAAGATGTCCATTTTCATCACAAGTGTAACATCTGTAATTTGAGTAGTCCTATAAGGCCTATGATTCTTTTGGAATCTTCTAGGCTTCTTGTGAGAGTGTTCTTGTTTCTTGCTCTTTCCCATCTTTTCCAATCTAGCTTCTTCAATTTGATTTCCAATATCTTCGAGTTGTTATTTGATTTGAGAGGCCTTTTTAAAGTGGGATTGGATGGTCTCTTAAATTAGTATTTTCACATTCTTGAGTTGAGTTCTCAAGATCGTATTCTAGTTGATGTTCTTCCCTTCACACAATCAAATCAAGGCATTAAACATCTCATTGGGAGTATTCAAGGAGAAAACATGTGGGATCAAGTGATCCTTGATGGATTCGGGAATGATGCTTTTGGCCTTGACCATATTCTTCTTGTGTCTAGCTTTGTATTCATATCCCTCTAGCCCTGTAACTTCTTCTTTGACATAATTTTCCAAGTCATGTTCTTTTAATATGAGAATCACTCTATACTTCCATGCCTGGAAGTTATCATCTCCTTCAAGATCATCCTCAAGCTTGGTATGAGAACATCCAATGGAAATAAGAATAATAGTACTTACCAATAAGAGTGCTCCAACGAAGTGCTTGATTCAATGCCTTTCTCAAAAATTGCTTTTGGTTAGCCTAGGTGTGACAGAGAAACCCTAATTTTTCAACTTTGGAATATTGAAAATATGATTAGAGAGAGAGATGTGCCTCCTCAAGGCGATTTGAGTGATGGTATTCTTTTTCTATATTAGTGGATAGAACTACAAAATATTTAATTCCATAGCTTTCCCAACAACAGTGTTAGGACAAAATTTGAAAATCCACGGAACTGGAATCTACCTCCATAGGAAGATGCGCCCTCCTAGGGCGAGTTGAATGGGCCTCCTTTTTTAGTTGATCTGCGGTTGGAAGTGCTTGGAATAGGAATCCCTAGTTTCTGAATTCCATCATTTACGGTTGCATAATTGCTTCTTTCAAGATATCTCTCTTTCTCTCCAAATACTCTCTCTTTGAATTGAATGAAAATGTCTCATTAAGTCTCTTTTTATTCATATTTTAGAGTAACTCATTTTTTATTTTAGCGTAACAATAATAAAACATGAATACACAGGAAAAAAATGCAGTACGGGATTTTATGTACCTTTATTGTACGACCCCAATACTCAAAACAAAATGTCTTGGGAACAATACCAGAAATCAGCGTCAATTTATGTGCATGAAAGTACAATACAACCTCCAAAAATCATTGTATGGACTGCCTCATTAATGCTTCTACGGTCTACAAGATCAATGCTATTGTTTTCCTTAGTATTTGTGCCATTATTGTCTCAAGAAGTGTGCCTCTAGCCTAGGAATGCATGCCCCTTCCAATTGCCTCTTCCTTCTTGGGAATGCATGCCCTTCAAGCTGCCTCTTTTCTCCTTGTTGGTTGGCTATGGTGGAAAAACGTGAACAATGGGGGATATGCATATCCACTAGGGAGAGGTGAGAAGGTTGTGGGATTGAACCCATTGTTTTCAAGTGTCAACTTGAGAACCCACCATTGTTGGCAATTATTTCTATTGTAAGGAAGTAGCTGAGAAAATCAACCAATTAATTAATATATGGGAAAACTCATAAATTCGTATTGCAGGTTATGAGTTTGTTTTACTTGCCCCAAAATTCATTCTTCCTCATGGGAATTCGTTCTCCATATTCCCCATTCCATTGTTGAACGGTCAGACTGTAATTTTGAGCTTGCTATGCATTCCCAACTGTGTAAAAACCAAAAATCGCAACTTGGAAAGAAGCTACTTTTTGAACTGCAAAAATCACCCATGAACTCATGTGGGAAGTGAAATTTGATGGGAAATCCATAGATATGACCCCTGGGGTGAAATTGGGAGAACCAAGAGCCCCAAAATTCATGGGAAGACCCAGTTTTGAAAGCCCAAAAGTTGAAATCCATGATTGAGAGTCACGTGATCAGAATATGAGAAAAAACCAAGAGTGGATTGAAGTGGGGGAGAGATCAGAGGTCAAATTTGCATGGTAGAGTCAGCGAAGGCACAAATATTTGTTGGTTTAGTAGTCGGGAACAGTCATACCTTCCCAGGTCAATGTTGAGGGAAGGGCACCCAAGGGATAGTGTAGCAGAGAAGGGGACCTTACTCGAGCTGAGAATGCAGGTGAACGGGGTGCTCAAACTGTCTGAAGCTGAATTGAGACGCATGTAACTATGTGCTTGAGCTCATTGTCTTAGAAAACTCTTTATCTTCCTCCCTACTTTCTTAATGTACCCAGTTGTGTGCTGGCTTAGCCTAAGGGATTGTGCATGTGGTTGTGAGTGAGCCTGAGTAGTTCCTCCTTAATGCATAAATAATCCCAGCTTGGGGGTGGTCTCTAAGCATTGAAAGAATATAGGTTGGGAAGATACTTACGGTTGGGTGGAAAGTTGCATCCACTTATCCAATTGCTTGGATAGATTCAATCAAGATAAGTGTTTGATGTTATCTCTGATCATGCCTTATTTATGTGTTATGAATAACTATTTATTGTATTATATTGAATGATATGATCCAGCTTGATTTATTCAATTAGCTACATATACATAGCATGAGAATGAGATAAATTTTGTGTGTGCTTGTTTTATTATTATGCATGTGATAAAAAATTTGATGTAGGCATGTTGTGTGTGCAAAGAGAATTTATCTTCTGATGTGTATTTTATTGTCTCATTTTCACACGCATTTATATTTTGATGAATTCCTAATATGGCTTAGGGGCGAAATTATATTTTCCCCCTGTATCGTTCATGTTACCTCCGTGGGTCGGATGGACGAGAGGGGTCGTGACAGAGTGGCATCAGAGGGAGAAAAATTATCAGTGTCATTTTAAGGAGTTCCTCATTGCCTCTAAAGGCCACCGAGATGACTGGGGACATGACAGAGTGGTATCAGAGCTAAAGGTTGCAACACTAGGGTTGTTTTGGTTGAATCCACACCTACAGGAAAAAAATCATAATTGCACAGGAAGTGTTGATGAAGGTTGGGTGAAATTGTGATTTAAATAATGACCAAAAATCAAAGTCTTTAGATGTTGTAGATGATCACAGCGTTGCATAGAGCTCATCGAGAGTTTCTAGTGATACCCATTTTATCAAAAATGAACTTCGGATGTGGAAGATAATGGCATGAGAAGATAGCAGTAACAACGTTATCTTACTGACTTTTAACTCCCGACATGGGAATCAAAAGGTCGAGGGATTCATGTTGTTACCATTCGGATAGTGCCGACATCAGGTTGTCGATAGAAAAATTCATAATCAGGACTGTGTAATTAGTGCAGTGATGAATTCCCTACTTCCGACTCCCGATGTACGGAAGGTGGTAGGCGGAGTCGAGAGGTCGGGGTGATATGGTTAGGAAGTCATTTTATGATTCTGACTTCTGGCTTCCAGCGTAAGGAAGGTAGTGGTCAAAGTCGAGAGGTCGTGGTAGCCTTGTTTGAAACTCATTTTGTGCTTCCTACTCTAGACGTATGGAAGGTATTAGTTGCGAATGGAAAATTTGGGGTATTCTTATTTAGAAGTCATTCTGAAGTGTCGAATTTTGACTCCCAATGTACGGAATGTAGTAGTCGGAGTTGGGAGATCAGGAAGGCTTGTGGAGGAGTTCGTTTTGCAATTTAAATTTATAAATCCCAACATACGAAAGATCATAGTTGGATTTGGGAAGTCGGGAATGACTCATTTTAGATCAATTGTGCATTCTAAATTCTGATTTATGATCGAAAAAGTCTGAAAGGATTGGTAAAAGTCAGGATCGGTACGTCGAGGCTAGTAAAAAAAAGGGCATAGAGCTCAAAACAAAATTGGGTATAACATTAGCATTTTTTATCTGAATTAGATGAGACCTGAGGTATTCAGACGTTGTTGGGGAATTTCACAGAAACAATAGTGAGAGGCCCAAGCATGTCTTGTTCCGATTTGCCTGAAATTTTGAATGAGTCGCTTTTAAAGATCGGTATCCCGAGGCCTGATGGGAGATCGTTTTGGGTTTAAATTGTTATGGCATGGCCATGGAACATGAACATAGCTATATTTGGAATCTTGAATCACAATTCCAAAGAATGTGAAGTTGAGGTGTGAAATAATGCCAAAAACACTATTCCATAGCACTTTATGGGGATTTTGAAAAGCGTAGAGTTAAAAGTGACCTTATATATCAAAATCAAGAAACATTCTGAACTCGACATTTCAACTAATCATTAAAACAAACAACTTCCATAAAATAAATTTTTTCCATAAATGTTTGGTTTGGGCGATACCCAATTCAGGGTCAATTTGAAAATTGTGTGAAAGTGCAAAAGTCAAAAGTAGTCAAACCCAAAATTTTATAGCAGGTGACTAGAAGATCAGATCAAAGATATGAAGGATTTTTAGTGATCCTTGTTATATGTATTAACTTTTCCCAATATAAATTTTTTCCTAATCATCTCTATATTTACTTCTACAAGTAGCCTAAGTTGGCCTCTCATGCTAATTTCACCTGTGGAAAAAGTGCAAAATTGACATTTTTGAGGTGATGTAAATTCCATATCCAAATCCGGAATGGAGTGTGAGGATAGGAGTTGAAAAGCTTATCCACAGGGGAACAATGATGCATAATCAGAATCTGAATGAGGAACTTTGATGTCTCGGGGAATTAGGACAGAAAAGTGTCTATAACCTTGTTTTGACAAAAAATATTGTCAACAAGAGGAAGTTTCCAGAATGCATGAAAAATTATTTTGGTGTGATCCAAAATTGTAATAGGTATTCCATGGGGACATAAAGCAAGCCTCATAGGTTGGACATGGCCAAAATTGTTCAAAAAAATTGGAGCAAAGTGCAATGACAGTTTTGTAATGACAAAGGAAATCTACAAAAGGTTGATAAGATGGTTGTGGCAGAAATTGAAGAATGGTCTCCATAAGGAAACAATGAAAAAGAAGAGAGGACATGAATTATACCAGATATGATATATGGAAGAGGCAGTTCCATGTTGTGATGAGGAATTGAAAAGGATATTTCCTTAACTCTTTTTTTTCTGATATGTTTTTATTTCTTGAGTTATATGAGTAAAATTTTAGATATATTGAGAGATAAAGTAGAATGTATGTGAACATGCATGTGCTTGCATATGATATTTCATATTGGTAGAAGTAGTATGATTTTTCATATGTAATGGGCCACTAATGATAAATATTGTGGTTGATCATATTTGTTGCTGTTGGTAATGGTTGTAGGACCAAAGACAATAAAAGCATGGCTGAAATGTTCATGATGTGGTCTCATTTAACCAACATCCTAGTGAGGATATGATGGAGCAACAAATACATGATCATGAGGTTGGTGTAATCCTTGGAAAGAATCCAATTGATAAGGTAAACTCCAAAGTGTCGATGACAACCATGCAGGTAATGGTTTAATTATGCCAAGTACATAAGTGCTAAGAGAAGTTGGGTAAGAATTCCTTCAACCATATTTTGATCATCATGACTCGGTATACATGTGATTTGGATGCATTATTGTGCATGTTATCTCACCAAGGTGTGGTGAGTTGTTGATCCAGGTCGTGCCCAAGTGCACGCTGGGGAGAACAGTCGACTGAATGAGTCGAGTTCTATTATGGCAGAAGCATATAAGAAGAAACAACAAAGCAGGAAACACACCAAGTCGACAAGAAATATATACACACAGACAATATGCAAGAATTCGAACCAATTTATTACTTATGCTCCATGAAATATGGAGGAATTAGATGATGATCGGAAAGATGTCTATATTACATAATGTACATGCTTATATAGAGGATTCTGAGACGTTTGGGTGACTACCTGCTACGTTCAGTTATAGAAGTTATAACAGTCAGAAGTTCAACTGTCACAGAGAATGTTGATATGATGTTAGCTGTGAACTTGTCTGCTGAAAATGTCTAGGCGAACCTGTTGAAGGCAAACCTGTCAGCTGGCAAGGAAGACCTGTCGAAGCCGAACCTATCGGCTGCTGGTTGGATCATTCCTCCTTCCTTAAGAAACAATGGTCTCCATTGTGTATTCCTTCAGGTGAGGAAACTTGTCGGCGACTTCATTAGCAGAGTACCATTTTCCTTGCACGGGGAGTTGTTCAGCTTTAGCCACTTGAAACAAGGTAATGGATTTTGTCCTTGTAAGGCGTATGCACCGTCCCACAATTGTGTCACAAAGAATAGGTTCTTGAACATATGGATGGATGCACTTGGGTTCTGTTGTCTACAAGTCATTTTGTTCCAACAATGGTGCATGGTATGGTCGAAGCATATCTACATTGAAAAATGGATATAGACCAAGGCATGTAAGAATGTCGAGCTGAAAATCGTTTTCTCCAATCTGTTTAAGGATATTGTATGGTCCATATCGCAAAGTTTTCATCTTTCTGTATGGACTAGTGAAGCACTCCTTCTTTAGATGTAACCAGACTTGATCCCCAATTTGGAATGAATGAAGAATACGATGCTTGTCGTGTCATGCCTTAGCTTTTGCATTTGCTCATTGCAACATTTCTTATGTTTGTTATTGGATGTTGTATATTTGATCTCTGAACTTCAATGCTTTCTCCACTTCTCATCCTTCGAATCCGGTGCCGTTGACTGTGTCGAGGAACTGATTAAGTCGATAGGCATTGAGGGTTGAAATCCGTAACAGATCTCAAATGGAATCTTACCTGTAGAGTTGTATTGAGCACGATTGTAGTTGTGATGTATGTATGGAAGGCTTTCATCCCATGTTCAACGATGTCTATGGTAGTACATGCGAAGCAATTGTACGACTAAGCGATTTACAACTCATGTATTCCCGTCTGTCTACGGATGGAAGGCTGTCGACAAAGAAAGTCTCATGTCAAGTTGTTTCTAGAGAGTTTTCCAAAAGGTGCTGACAAATATATCATCTTTGTCGGAAATAATGGTCGTCGGGAGGCCATAGTGTTTCCACACATGTTCAAAGAAGAGTTGGGTAGTCTGTTGTGATGTCATAGTCTTCTTGCTTGGTATGAGTATAACCATCTTGGAAAATCTGTCGACTACTACTAGTATCACATCATCCTGATGTTTGGTAGTAGGATATCCCATCAGTTAGTCCATAGAAATAGATTCCCATGGTCGACTAGGAACTGGAAGGGGTGTGTATAGTCCTTGTCATTGAATCAGCGGTTTAGAAATGGCACAAACCATGCACAATCGAATGTACTTCTTGACGTCAGATTTAAGTGAAGGCCAGTAGAAATACTTTTGGAGGATAACAACTGTTTTTGCGACTCCAAAATGTCCTGCAGTCTTGTTGTAGTGCGCGTCCTAGATGAGCTTATGTCGGTGCGCATCGGTTGGTACACAAAGTTGTCCAAGCTTGTATAGCAAGGTGTCTTTCAGGAAGTAGTCAACAATCAACAACTTGTCAGTCTGAAGTCGTCAATAGATTGTAGAAAACCCACAGTCTACCGAATACAATTGCATCCAAGTAGTGGTGTCATAACCCTGCATACTCATCACTATAGACAATAGAGTAATGGGTGGTCTGTTAAGACAATCGGCTGCGGCGTTGGATTTTCCTTTCCGATACTTAATTACCAACTGAAATTGTTGTAGGTAATTAATCCACTTGAGTTGTCGGGTTGTTTGTAGTTTCGAATGAGTCAGAGCGAACTGGAAAGGCTTATGGTCAGTGAGGATGACCATTTCCCTTCCAAGAGTGTAGTGTCTCCATTTCTTGAGAGCTTGCACTATGGCGTACAATTCTTTTTCATATGTCGAGTACCTTCTGACTGTGTCACTGAAAGTATCGGAATGAAACGCGACTGGGTGACCTGACTGAGTGATCACTGCGTCGAGGGCATAGTCCGATGCATCCGTCTCAATCTCAAATGGCTCATGCAAATCAAGTAACACAAGTATTGGTGTAGTACAAAGCTTGTTTTTTATTTGTTCAAAAGCTTGTTGTTGTGTCAGTGTCCATTTGAAGACAGTTTTCCTATTTCCTTTCATCAACCAATTCAAAGGCCATTCTATGTGGTTGAAACCAAGTATGAATCGTCGATAGAAATTCGCCAAACCAAGAAAACTTCTTAGTTCATGAATGTTTTGAGGAATGGGCCAATATTTGAGGATATGTAGTTCTTCTGGGTCGACATGAATGCCTGCAGAGTCAATTACATACCCCAAATAGTTGATGATGGTCATCACAAATGAGCATTTGTCCATGTTCATATATAGCCAAGGTTGCTAGAGAGTGTCGAAAACTTGCCAAAGTTGTTTGACGTGTTCTTCCCATGAACGACTGAAAATCAAGATATCGTCGAGATAGACAATGACACATTTACCGATGAAAGGTCGTATAAGGTCATCCATATATCTCATGAAGCTTGCAGGTGCATTGGTTAAGCCGAAAGGCATGACTAACCATTCAAACAGTCCTTCCTTAGTTTTGAAAGTCATTTTCCATACATCGGTGGACTCGATTGGAATCTAGTGGTATCCCGACTTGAGGTCGACTTTCGTAAAGAGCTTAGCACCTTTCAGATTGTTGATGAGTTCATCAATCCATGGAAGAGGGTATATGTTCTTCAATGGAATTTTGTTGAGAGCTCGATAGTCGGTGCACATGCGCCAAGTCCCATCTTTCTTTGGAACTAAGACAACTAGACTTCCACAAGGAGAGGAGCTGGGGCAGATATGACCCTTATTGATCAAATTCTGGATTTTTCTGCGAATCTCTTCATTTTCGAGAATGGATCTTCTGTAAATAGATATGTTAGGTAATGAAGAACCAGGAAAAAGTTCAATGGAGTGTTTTACCTAGCAGTGCAGAGGTACTCCATCTGGTGCTTGAAATATGTTATGTTATTCTTCAAGAATGTTATTGATCTGTCATTGTTATCAGGAGCTACGTTGGTCGGTAAGTCAACTCGTTGTTGTAGTCTTCCTGGAATGTTGAGGCTTGATCATGATTAATGCAAAATTTTGAGCATCATTGATCAGATTCTTTGTTTGCTAGGAAAATATCATAACAACCGTTGATGTGGGTTGTCGCTCTGGTATGCCAGACCATTGGTTTCAGATTTTGAAAATCACCTTCTAAGGTCATGGCTGATATGTACTGTGTTGATCCCATAGGTAGGGTTTACCGAATAGGGCATCGGCTACGGAAAACGATGCCACGTCACAAAGTAATTCATCTTCAAAAGGCTTAATGAAGTAGGCAATTCGGCATTGTCGTGTGATCCTTAGTTCCTGCCCATCCTTCATCCAACCGATATTGTAAGGCTGAGGATGTGGAGTGGTTGCAAGACCTAATTTCTTCACAAGATCTTTAGAAACAAATTTCTTTTGGATACCATTATCTATAATCAGATGTAATGGTTTGTTCTGAACCCATATCCGTGTATGGAATAGGCGCTCTCGTTCCGCCTCAGCAACGATGGTCGAGGCTGTCAGAGTGGTCGAGGTCGAAGCTAGGAGGGTTTATGCATCTGGATCAGATACTACCAAGGTTCTGTCAGACAAGTCGGATGTCGACAATTTTTCGAAAAATGTATTCCAAGATTTGCATTCTAACGTATCATGCCATGATGAACTGTGATAAGCACACCATTTCTCGGTAGGGTTCTATTTGTTGTGATCCCTCTTGTCTTTCTGAAAGTTCTTCTTTGGATGATCAGGATTTGGCGGAGTCTACTGAGAAGGATTCTTGAACTTGTCAAAGTTGGTTGGAGACCTCTTGTCGGATGTTCGACTTGTTGGCTTGTTCGTGAAACGTAACTTTCCTCTTTGTTTAGCTTCAATCTTGTTGGAGTAATGAAATGCATCCACAAGCGTGCTGACAGTCAGAAAATCCATCTCTTTTTGAATGTATGGGGACAAACCGCTGACGTACTTCAAGACAAGCAATTTCACTTCTTCTTGGATTCCAAGTATAACCATGAGTCGTTATAACTCGTTGGTGTAACTCTGTACGGACTGGTTTTTCCTATGCCTTAGCTGCTGCCACTTATTATACTATTGTTCAAGATATTTGGGTGGGTAGAACTCCTTTCGGACATATTCGACAATTTTGCCCATGTGTCGATGGGGTCTATTCTTTTTCCATATTTGCCGATAGATTCTCCCACCAATAGTGTATGGAGGTTGAAATATTCAAGGACGCAATGGTGATCTTTTCCGTTTCAGAGAGTTGATTTACCACGTAGTAAGATTCCAACTGTTGTACCCAATTGTCAATGGATTCTGCGGCAATCTTGCCTTCAAGGTTTGGTATTTCCATATTCATTTTCACTTTGAAGGGGCTGATTTTATCGGAGTGATATCGCGTTGAGGATTCCCCAGAGTTCATAGTGACTCTCAAGAGAATCTCGCTGAACTGGGTGAACATTTCGGTTCATTGGCAAGCCAATGCTTTTTCTATGAGTTTCTTTGTCTCGTCAGTTTCATGTCTATTGTCTGCTTCTTCGACCATCTTTTATGAAGTCGAAGGAAGTGTCTGCTTGTTTTGCTAAGTTTGTGAGCGTGTTTGAACAGTCATAAGTTAAATAACTTCGATGGAAGTGCTTATGTAACTTAAGCTCTGAACAAAATCTTGCTCTGATACCAATGATATAGGTTATGCCCAGGTGCATGCTGGGGACAACAGTCTACTGAATGAGTCGAATTATGTTATGGCGGAAACTTATAAGAAGAAACAACAAAGCAGGAAACACACCAAGTCGACAAGAAATATATACACACAGACAATATGCAATAATTCGAACCAATTTATTACTTATGCTTCATGAAAGATGGAGGAATCAAATGATTATCAGAAAGATGTCTATATTACATAATGTACATGCTTATATAGAGGATGTTGAGACATTTGGGTGACTACTCCCTACGTTCAGTTACATAAGTTATAACGGTCAGAAGTTCAACCATCGTGGAGCATGTTGATATGTTGTCGGCTGCGAACTTGTTGGTTGAACATGTCAAGGTGAACCTGTCGAAGCGAACCTGTCAAAGGAAAACCTGTCGGCTAGCAGGGTGAACCTGTCGGCTAGCAAGGTGAACTTGTCTACTACTGGTTGGATCAGTTGTGGGTTGGTAAAGAAAATGATCCTTATTCCCTTGATTTTGTAAGGTTGAATGCATTAATAAGAATGAATATCCTACATGAGTGTGTGTTGGTTATGAGTTCAATAATCGAAGCATGTGAGGACCAATGGTCCTATTGCGGTAATGCATGCCTATGTGTGTGCATGTATTAAGATGCATTGTGAGAATGCATGATTGTAAGAAATAAATTCAATGAAACCCATTAACAACTAAGATAGAGACGACTGTTAATAAACCCTAACATTGTTTCATGAGCTACTATAATGCAGTAAAAGGAGTGTGATTATGCAACCTTGATTATGAAAGCCTTAGTCGATTGCATATATATTGTGATTGTTGTAATTGTGCAATAGGGAAATGATGTACATGGTTATTTACAACTTGCTAGATGATTGGAAATAAGAATGCAGGTAGTGTTGGCATGATATGGCAACGTGTGTAAGATTACGATGAGGGCTGGAGAAAAACCATGTGTAAGGCTAAGTGTAATGAATTTTTGTTGTGCAATTTGGTTCCTATAGGGAATGTATTTAAAATTCACACTTGAATATTTTATTGTTAATGACCTGACTGATATAAATACTAGCATAGAGGATAGTATCTAGTGCAAGCCATGAAGGGAAATGTATTTCCAATTGCTAGAGCTAAGCAATGTGAGAAGGAAACTCATGATTGTGTAAAATTTGATTTTGTAAAAGACAGAATTATAAATTCTGATTTGAATTAAGTTATTAAATATGATTGCCTATTTGGAAATTTGTGAAATGTCTCAAGGGAACACGTTACAGGAAGCCACGTGCTACGACATGTAGAAGCCCAAGCGTCGTGGCAAGAATCCCATGCTTCGAAAATGGGTTTCAGGAAAAACGCCATTGTAAATTATGATAATGTCTCATGAGAAGTGCATGTTGGTAAATAATGTGGGTGAGATGATGAAATTATACCAATGGGGCATGTGTTGACCACTGAATCTAAAAGCGCAAAAGGAATTGGGGTAACAAACTTGATGGACTGTTAACTCAGAGAAGGGATCCCCATTCCTCGTGAAAGGGAAAAGAGAAAATATCTACAAATAGATAAGTATTTTGTAACCCTTGTTAGAAAAATATATATCTACAATTGTAGAAATAATTAGCCAAAACATGTTTTTATTTTTAAGATCGCTTGAGTTGAAATTATAGCCTACATGATGCCATCAGAAAGGAGTGCACACATTTCTGGTGTGGTGTGTTGTTATGGCTACCGACATTGACTACACCCTAAGGGAATGGACCCATTCCTAGTGTTTCAATGTCGAGAAGTGAATATATGTTAGAGTTCTATATTAGTGCATTTTGATAAATATATGACACTAATGAGCTTGGCTACCCATCTTGTGATCATGAAAGTTGGTGTTACATATTGAGGAAGCGAAATGAAGGAAGGGGTATCATCCTTATGTGTGTGAGTGGTTGTTTTATTTCCTAATAAATCCATTCAATACGTTGGTTGGGAATTGTTTATTTGGAATGTGGTGATATTTGGAAAGGCTTAAAATCTCTATTAGTTCAGCAGTGAGGACCTCTTGCACCTACCTAGGATAGCACTTAGGGAAGGGGCGCCTAAGGGACTGTTCAGCAAAGAAGGGGACCTTACTTGGGTGTGAGTGGAGGTGAGGTGGGTGCTGAGACTGACTCGAAATCATTGAGATGCCTATAGCTCTGTAGCAGAGATCCTTTATTTGGAAATGGTTATGGTGCAGTTTCCTTCCATTGGCATGTTGACCTAAAGGAAAGTGTTGGCTTGGCAATGGAGAGGGTAAACCAGGCATGGGACTGGTTTAAAACCATAAATGCTTGGTAAATACAGTTGATGCATTGGTTGGGCATTGAATGTTGTGGAGCATCTTGCATGTTGTCCAAATATTTGTTATTATATATGCAGGTGAACCAAGGCTTGTAAGTAACTTGCGGGACACCTGTGGAGAAGCGTGAAGATACTCGTACAAATAAGTATTTTGGTATCATGTACTTTCTATTTTATTTGGTGTATGATTTCATGTGTGTATGTTATTCCTAAAGAGGATAAGTTTTATGACAATCAAGCCGATACATTATTGTTTCCTTGTTGAAACCCACGTAATGATAGAATCAAGAACCTTGAAGGCATCTTAAGGATGCATTTGGACATGTGGTTGTCCTAGAAAGCTTGGCATGAGAAGCCATCGAGAATGATGCTAGTGGACTTGTGATGGTCCTACCAGTTACAATTTTGTGGCTGACCATGTGTAATAACCTGGTTGTATAGCCTTGGACAAACCTTAGACATTGAATTCCATTGCTAAAATGAGGAATGGGTAAGTGAAGCATTCACAATCGAAATGAAAGAGGCCAAGGATCATGGAACCACGGTGGTGGGGCTCTGGAATGGAACAAGATTAAGAGGAAGAAAAACTCTTAACTCTCTTCTTTCCCTTTTGTTTAATGCATTCTAGAGATAGAAAATTTTTGAATGCATGTAACAGCTGAAAGTTAATTGTGTTTATTTTTTCTTGAAATAAACTGTGACTGCTAAATTAGTTAAATATCTGAGAAGGGATGAAGATGAATGAATTCATTTGTATGTTGGGAAAGTATGAAATGTGTGAAATTCTTTTGGATAAAGTATCAACCTTCCAAGTCAATTGAGCAAGAAATTGACTGATTTTAATTGTAACACCCGGTTTTGACCCTGACGCATTAAATATACATGATACATATATTGTAAATAATCATGGTGCGGAGCTAAAGGCAAAGGCCCCACCAACAATGGGTTATGTTATGTTTCGGATTGGAATTGTCATCGATGATATATCGGGACATACGGCATGTATTAAATTGTGGCATGATGTAAATGTGCATTTTTTAATTAAGTAACCCCAACCAGCTATGTTCAATGCAACTATATTGAAAAGGGCATGATTTCCTAAGGTTAAGGGGGGGAATGTTAAACCTTGAACCCATTGGGGGAAAATCCATGTGTCACTAACCTGTTTGATTTGCTCACCTTCCCTTGTCTCATCCAACCACCACTTTAATGTTCTACTCATTAGCTGGGGTAGTTATTGCTGGGAAGTGGTGGGTGGTAGGACTGCCAGTCTTTGCCACACGCTCACTCCACCAATTGTTTCTCCACCTTCACGTGGGTAAGAGAACCATCACTACACCACTCTCTCATCTGTTGGGTTTCACTCTCATGCAAGGATGTTTTGTTCTGTTCACCTTCTCACGTGCAAGGCGTTCGAATGGTCTTCCTCACGCAGAGCTGAGTTAAGAAGGAGTGTGATTTCTTGTTTGGGGGTTCGCCCTTTCCCTTTCTCACACCGATTGTCGGCCTATGGTTATGTTTTTCCTTCCATTCACGCAGAGAATCGATTTTCACTTGGTATGATCGGACTGTGTATTGTCCCGTCCTTCTTTTGGAGATCGTGGTTATGTTTTCCACATTGATCCCTGGTGGTAGTCTCCTCCATGTCTGGATTGACTGTGTTTTCCATTTTATGGTGGTATCGGCTGTAGATTGCTGGGAGTACCTACATTTTAGTCGGCTACGTTTTCCCTTGCAATTTTGGCTGCTGTAGGTTGCTGTGGAATCGTTTTGGCCATGATAGGGTCAAGAACAATCCAGGGAGTTGTATATCCCCTGTTAAAGCTTTAATAGTTGGTTCCTGCATGCACGCAGTGGTTTTGTCCTCGGACTGCATTGGAGTGGTGAATGAGGCCTGATGTGCTTGATAAACCTGGTGGTTTGGGAACCACACAGACAGATCTAGTGGCTGGATTTCTTCTCCACAACCCCTGGATAGCACTAAGAGGGAGATCAAGGTCTGAGGGACTGTGTTGCAAAGAAAGAACCGATTTCCTTGTGTTGGGTGTGTGTGGGTGTCCTAGAAGTCAAGCTAGTTTTGGTGTAGGTGTCCTTAGCTCTTCAATGATCTCACCAGCTTAGCATTTAGCCTTTCCCAGCTCCTAGATGGCCTGATAAACCCAACTGTGTTGGCTTGGTTGATCTGTTGTTCGCCTGATAAACCCAATTGTGTTGGCTTGGCTGAACTGTGTATCCTTGTGGTGTTGTTATCATTGGTTATGTGTAAGTCTGCTAGTTCCTTATTCCTTGGGGAATCATGCCCGGCTCGGGGGTGGCAGCGTTCCTGAGAGATTAAAGAGCATGCGGGCCTATGGTTGGGTGGAACGTTGGAGCGACGTAGCTAGTTGCGGGACAGTTCTCATAAGATAAGTATTATTGTCTATTTTACCTCGCAGTTATGTTACTGTTAATGATTTATGATGAACATGTATATGAATTAATGTTGTTTTGCTACCGTTGAATATATGTATGATTATCCATCTTAGTATGCATTATGTTTTTAATCATTTACTTCAGATATTATACGTATGTACATGTTCATGGGGCTAGATTCCCGGTTGTTTGGTGTTTAGTAGCGTCCTCTTCGTCGATCGGAGGGTCGGGTACATTACAGTGTGGTATCAGAGCTCTGGTTGCAGCATGGGCCTGAATGGGTCGTGAAGATACAGTGACAGAGCTTATGTTGCAGCATTTGGGACTTAGAGGGCCATGAAAGAACAGTTAACAGAGGCAGGTTGCCTACTGCCCAGAAGAAACTAGGAGGAAATGGGTGAATGACAGGAAAATTCACAAACATTTTCTAAGTGACAGAATTGTCGGCTCATCGAAAACCTTAGTGAGAAGTTCTTCCGATGCAGCGGATCCCTTCGTCTGAAGGTCACCCGATGGACGGCAACCGGAGGAAAATTGCGGAAAGATTTGCGTTCGTCGGTCGTCGGCCCATCGGAGGACTAAGTGCGAAGGTCCTTCGACACAGCAGAAGAGTTAGTCTGATGACCATCCGACGGAGGACATCCAGCAGAAAACTTCACAATTCCACTAAGGTTCGTCGGCCGTCGGCAGAGGATAGAGGATGTGGGAACCGCAGTTTCGGTAGAGATCAGTCGAAGACCGCCGAAACACCGGCTCCACTTAGTGGAAAGAACCTCCGATGTTTGACTTTCGACGATCGGTGAAGAATAGGAGATGGTTGAGCCGACGAAGCGGCGGAAAAGCTAAAGAAAAATTTGGGAAATTTTTCTAAGTCATAAAATCGTCGGTGATCGACGATGATTAGTTGATCGCATCGTCGATGCTTAGATGATTAAGTTGCCGATGCGGTGAAAAGTTCGGCGACTACATCGGAAGAGATTAGCTGACTGCACGTCGCCATTGCAAAAGGCTATAGGACTATCCTTCCGACGGATAGAGCCCCGACCGCTGATGCCGCAGAGGAAAGTTGTCTCAACAGCCGACGCAGCGGAAAATTTCCAAAAATTTTCTAAGGAACGGGATCATCGGCGACTGGAAAAGAATAGTTGTTGACATCACCAATGAATAGTTGTTGACATTGCCGATGAATATTTGTTGACATCGTCGATGAATAGTTGTTGAGATCGTCGAGAATTAGTGAAGTGGATCGGCGAACGATAGTTGAAGGAAGAGCCGATGCAAGAAGAAAATTCAAAACTTTTCTAAGTATTCGTCGGCCATCGGAAAATGTTAGTGGTATTGATCGTCGATGAGCATCGGAAGGAATTAGTGGTTCGTGTGCTGCCATTGCGGAATTCTAGAGCACTAATCTTTCGACAGATAGAAGATGAAGCTGTGGATGGGGTAAAATGTTTGCGGAGACCGCAATGGGAGTAACAACCGTCGTTGTGGCTGCTGAGTGAACTATCCTGCCAATGCATTAGTCCTTCCACTCGTCGATGAAGTACGGAGTGATAGATCACTACAGGCCCGATACAGCGGAAGGAAATAGACAAACAACCTGCCAATACAACAGAGAAAATTAGACGTTCTAGCCGCTGAAACGTCGAAAGGTTAGTGAGAAAAGGATCTGATGAATAGTCCTTGGCATTGCCGATGCAGATCGGAAGTTTAGACGATTTGCTCTCTGAAACGCCGGAAAGTTAGTGGGGAAGAGACCCGATGAAGAGAAGGAAATTTTGGGTTTTTCGAAGTGGAATTTTTCTCAGCAAATTCCAACTGTTTTAGCAGATTTCAGCAGACTGTTAGTGGATTATAGGGTTGAACACGAGAGAGAGCAAATTTTGTGTTTTAAACAAAATTGTTGTTTTATGAATTTCCAAAAGAGGAAGGTAAGTAGTTTTTTATTTACATTAATGATATGCACCTAACAGTTTGCTACTAACACGTTTGCATAATTATAGACACCTCCAAGAACAGTATTCCAGGAAGAACAGTGTGGTAAAGCGAGAGGTGGTTCAGTCATGAGAACCCATGATGGATATGATGCTCAGGATTCTTACGAGCATGCGGGAGATGCCATGGGGGAAAATGTCTGTAATGGAAATGACGACATAGAGTCTAATGGAAGGAGATTCCAGGAGACACCGTCCGATGTTGTAGCCACCATGAGAAGCTTGATTAAAGCCCAGGAAGATCAGCATCAGTTGAATGCTGCCATGTTGCAGAGTTTGACAGACTTGTAGAGAAAGATAGATTCTGGACGAGGTACATCAAGACCAGAAGGCAGTAAGAGCAGCACTAGGAGGAGGAGAAGGACTTCCAGTGGATCATCTCACTCTGAAGAATCCAGTGGAGATACAAGTTAATCTTCTCGTAAAAGGAAAAGAAGAAGGCACCATAGGGGTCGCTCTCGGGATGAATTTAAGAAAGCTAAACCTCATACATTTGATGGTGAGATAAAGACTGGACAAGAGGTTGAAGCTTGGATTCTTGGGTGAAAGAAGTACTTTCAAGTGCAGGATTATTAGGGAAATATGAAGGCAAGAGTTGCCATATTCAATCTGAATGGAAGACAAGGTTAAGGAGTTCCATGAGCTGAGATTAGGACAGCATACCATGGATGAATATGCAAATAAGTTCTTGGAATTGTTGAGGTATGTCCGGTACATCAGAGATGAAAAAGTGAAGGTCCAGCGGTTTCTGATTGGATTGCCTCAAGCTTATAAAGATAGAATTGAGTTTTACGAACCAAGAACTCTTGAAGAAGCCATAAGGAAGGCTAAGTATTGCTATGAGCAAAGCAAAGGTAAACCTGATTACCATAAGGCATGGAAAGACAAGAAGAATGAGAAGTTTGACCAAATAAAGAAAGGTTTCAAACCTTCTAGATTCAGGAATCAGCAGAAGCAGCCATCCCAAGCCGCGAGTAATCCAGTTGGAATGACAAGTGGAAAGCCTAAAGAACCACAACAGAATAAAGGTCCACTCAAATGTTGGAAATGTGAGGGACCCCACTTGCGCAGATATTGTCCACTTGAGAATGAAAGTGCAAGGCCAACTTATAACATTCAGGAAGCAGAAACAGTGGGTCAAGTAGCAAGAGAAGTCCCTAGAATTTATGCAGCACTGGAGGACCACCAGGCAGATCACCAGTCAACTATGGTTGAAGTTGCAGGTAAGATTGTTAAACAATCTGTTTCTATTTTGATTGACCCTGGTTCTACTCACAGTTACATTACTCCTAGAGTAGTGGAGATTTGTGCTTTTAAGAAGGTAAAGCATAGAAAATCTTGGTTAGTTCAGCTAGCCACTAGGACTACGAGAAAGGTTAGTGAAGTGGTAGAGAAGTGTCCATTGGTCATGAATGGATTGATCACTTGTGTAGATCTGAATGTTCTACCACTTGGTTCCTATGATGTTCTCATTGGAATGGATTGGTTAGAAGCTCACCGAGTGAAGCTTGACTGTTATAACAAGACTTTTGAATGCATGGATGAAGAAAGAAACGCAGTAGTTGTTAAAGGTATTCCAAAGTTAATTTCAGTAAGACAGGTTTCAGCAATGTAGTTGAAGAAGTTCTATAGGAAGGGTTTCCAATTGTATGCAACTCATATTCTAGAACCAACAGTAAATGAAACTCCTAGGTTGGAGGACTATCAGGTGTTACAGGAATTCAAGGATGTGTTTCCTGATGAGATTCCAGGACTTCCTCCCAAGAGGGACATTGATTTCACCATTGAACTTGTGCTAGGAGCAGCACCGGTGTCCAAGACACCCTACAAGATGAGTACACCGGAGATGCTAGAGTTGAAGATGCAACTGCAAGAGTTGTTGGAAAAGAAGTATATCCGACCGAGTGTGTCTCCTTGGGGAGCATCGGTTCTGTTTGTAAAGAAGAAAGATGGTACACTCAAGTTATGTATTGATTACAGACAGTTGAACAAGGTTACTGTGAAGAATAAATACCCTTTGCCTAGGATTGATGAACTCTTTGATCAAATGAGAGGAGCAAAGGTATTTTCCAAGATTGACTTGAGGTCTGGATACCATCAGGTGAGAATCAAGGATGACTATGTTCATAAGACAGCCTTCAGGACAAGGTATGGGCATTATGAGTTTGTAGTGGTACCATTTGGTCTCACAAATGCACCAGCTACATTTATGTGCCTTATGAATAGTGTCTTCAGTAAGTATTTGGACAAGTTTTTTCTTGTTTTCCTTGATGACATTCTTGTTTATTCTAAGAATGAGGAAGAGCATGAAGAGCATTTGAGACTGACATTGCAAGTGATCAGGGAGCATCAGTTGTATGCAAAACTAAGCAAGTGTGACTTCTATAGAGATAGAATTCAGTATTTGGGTCACATTATCTCAGAAGAGGGTATATCTGTGGACCCTGAGAAGATTGAAGCCATTATGAATTGGCCTACTCCAAGAAATGTGACAGATGTAAGATCTTTTATGGGACTTGCAGGATACTACAGGAGATTCATTGAGGGATTTTCCAAGGTTGCACATGCCATCACTTCTTTGCAAAAGAAGGGGGTAAAATTCGAATGGACTTCGAAGTGTGAAGAAAGATTTTAGCAATTGAAGAATCTTCTCACCAGTGCACCAGTATTGAAAGTTACAGATCCAGAGAAGGATTTTGTGGTATGTACCGATGCATGCGGACAAGGGCTTGGAGGAGTCCTTATGCAGAGCAACCACATGATATGTTATGAGTCAAGAAAGCTGAAGGAGCATGAGAAGAACTATGCCACTCATGATCTCGCGCTTACAGCCATAGTACATGCTCTCAAGATGTGGAGGCAATACTTGATGGGTAGAAGATTTGAACTCAGGACAGACCATTGTGGTCTGAAGTATTTATTTGATCAGCCTACTTTGAATGCTAGGCAAGCGAGATGGCTAGAATTTTTATGTGGGTTTGATTTTAAAATCAAGCACATAAAGGGAAAATAAAATAAGGTAGTTGATGCGCTCAGCAGGAAGATGCAAGAAAGGCATGTGGCATCTCTTCGTATTTGCCAATCAGATTTGAGGCAGCAGATTGTTAATGTTGCTGGAGATGAATTGTACAAACAGGTAAAAGACAAATTGCAGCAGCAAAGCCTTGAGAAGAGGTATGAGGGATATAAATTGGAGCACTACTGACCTGAAGAGGCTATGTGGGAGCTGGAGGATGCCATGCGATTGGCACACCCATTTTTGTTCAATTCTGCGGAACACTGAGGCGGTACCAGTGTAGCATTTTATTCAAAATTTGTAAAGCACTGAGGATAGTGCTATTGAAGGGGGGGAATGTAACACCCCGGTTTCGACCCCGATGCATTAAATATACATGATACATATATTGTAAATAATCATGGTGCGGAGCTAAAGGCAAAGGCCCCACCAACGATGGGTTATGTTATGTTTCGGATTGGAATTGTCACAGATGGTATATTGGGACTTACGGCACGTATTAAATTGTGGCATGATGTAAATGTGCATTTTTTAATTAAGTAACCCCAACTAGCTATGTTCAATGCAACTATATTGAAAAGGGCATGATTTCCTAAGGTTAAGGGGGGGGGGGGAATGTTAAACCTTGAACCCATTGGGGGAAAATCCATGTGTCACCAACCTATTTGATTTGCTCACCTTCCCTTGTCTCATCCAACCACCACTTTAATGTTCTGTTGATTAGCTGGGGCAGTTATTGTTGGGAAGTGGTGGGTGGCAGGACTGTCAGTCTTTGCCACATGCTCACTCCACCAATTGTTTCTCCACCTTCACGTGGGTAAGAGAACTATCACTAAGCCACTCTCTCATCCGTTGGGGTTCACTCTCACGCAGGGACATTTTGTTCTGTTCACCTTCTCACGCGTAGGGGGTTCGGATGGTCTTCCTCATGCAGAGTTGAGTTAAAAAGGAGTGCGATTTCTTGTTTGGAGATTCGCCCTTTCCCTCTCTCACACTGATTGTCGGCCTGTGGTTATGTTTTTCCTTCCATTCACGCAGAGAATCGATTTTCCCTTAGTATGATCGGACTGTGTATTGTCCCGTCCTTCTTTTGGAGATCGTGGCTGTGTTTTCCTCATTGATCCCTGGCAGTGGTCTCCTCCACGTTTGGATTGACTTTGTTTTCCCTTTTTATGGTGGTATCGGCTGTAGATTGCTGGGAGTACCTAAATTTTAGTCGGTTGCGTTTTCCCTTGCGATTTTGGTTGCTGTAGGTTGATGTGGAATCGTTTTGGCCATAATAGGGCCAAGAACAATCCAGGGAGTTGTATATCCCCTGTTAAAGCTTTAATAGCTGGTTGCTACATGCACGCAGTGGTTTTGTCCTCGGACTGCATTGGAGTGGTGAATGAGGCCTGATGTGCTTGATAAACCTAGTGGTTTGGGAACCACATAGACAGATCTAGTGGCTGGCTTTCTTCTCCACAACCCCTAATAGCACTGGGAGGGAGATCAGGGTCTGAGGGACTGCGTTGCAGAGAAAGAACTGATTTCCTTGTGTTGGGTGTGTGTGGGTGTCCTAGAAGTCAGGCTAGTTTTGGTGTAGGTGTCCTTAGCTCTTCAATGAACTCGCCAGCTTAGCATTTAGCCTTTCCCAACTCCTGGATGTCCTGATAAACCCAACTATGTTGGCTTGGCTGATCCGTTGTTCGCCTGATAAATCCAACTGTGTTGGCTTGGATGAACTCGGTATCCTTGTGGTGTTGTTATCCTTGGCTACGTGTAATTATGCTAGTTCCTTATTCCTTGGGGAATCATGCCCAGCTCGGGGGTGGCAGCGTTGCAGAGAGATTAAAGAGCACGCAGGCCTATGGTTGGGTGGAACATTGCAGCGACGTAGCTGGTTGCGAGACAGTTCTCATAAGATAAGTATTCTTGTCTATTTTACTTCTGTAGTTATGTTACTATTAATAATTTATGATGAACATGTATATGAATGAATGTTGTTTTGCTTCCGTTGAATATATGTATTATTATGCATCTTAGTATGCGTTATGTTTTTAAGCATTTACTTCAGATATTATACGTATGTACATGTTCATGGGGCTAGATGCCCGATTGTTTGGTGTTTAGTAGTGTCCTCTTCGCCAGTCGGAGGGTCGGGGACGTTACATTAATGCTTGTGTTGTGCTTGGCCTAACAAGATTCACAATGATGAATTTCATAGGTGAACATTGAACAAATTGGTTGCAGTCGTTATAAAGCAAGTGTTGTTGGAAAATAGAGTGTGGGCAGTTGAACGCATTGACCATGGTAGCAAACCAAGGGTTATTTCATTTGGCTGAAAATACGCTTCAAACAATTTCCAAGACCCAAGAAAATCTTGGAGTGATGTTCAATCTACAAAAGCAACAGAATGAGATGAACCATAGAGTGTCACAAGACTCTATGAGTCTTCAAAATGAGGTCAAAGGTATCTTGGAAGATATCAGCAGTGGCAAGGACAATGGGTCAATGAAGAGGCATTCATCAGAGCAATCCATCAAGAAACACCCAAGGATAGAAGACTCAAGGATTATTGAGCATGAAAAGCAAGAGAAGCCACTGAAATGTTGGAAATGTGGGGAAAACGTCGCCTCCGATCTATCCAACAAGGGACAACAAGAAAGATAGTAGCTATAAAGTTTCCAGACTTATAGATCAGCTGGAAAGTAAAGAAAAGGAAGGGATTGTTGTGATGCAATGTCCACAGGTTGAGCTGGAAGGTCATAGCAAGCAGGAGCAACCTGTAGAAGCCAAGGGACTTGGTTCTGAAAATCCAAGTTAACGAATGCAATGCAAGAAAGACCTGCTACGTTTTGCAAATTTTGATATGTGTAAGTATTTGTAAGTATTGGAACACTGAGGACGATGGTATTTTAAAGGGGAGGGGAATGTAATACCCCCATTTTGACCCTTAAAATGTATTAGCTTGATATGTAAATATTGTAAATATTTTATGTGTGATTCCTAGCGTGGAGATCAAGGCCAAGGCCCCGCTAATGAATGTCTAGAATTTAAAAGGCAAGTAAATTATGCTTGATAGACCATGTGCTAGTAAGCCATGGAAGAATGTAAAAGCATGTAAATATTTACAATAATAATTAAATGTCCAAAGGCTACCTATGGTAGAGCAATGTGAACAATGGGGGCTATGCATATCCCCTAGGGAGAGGTGAAGAGGTTGTGGGATTGAACTCATTGTTTCCAAGTGTCAACTTGAGAACCCACCTTGAATTTCTTTGTTGGCATTTATTTCTGTTGTAAGAAAGTAGTTGAGAAAATCAGCCCGCGAATTAATGATGGATGGACAAAACCAAAAATTCGTATGGTTATGGGCTTGGTTTACTTGTCTTAAAAGTCATTCTTCCTCATGGGAATTCATTTTCCATCTTCCCCATTCCATTGTTGAACAACCATACTGCAATTATGAGCTTCTTATGCATTCCCAGATGTGTAAAAACCAGAAATCAAAACTTGGAAAGAAGTTGCATTTTGAAGTGCAAAAATCGCCCATAAATCCGTGTGGGCAGTGAAATTCGGTGGGCCATCCATAGATATGACTTCTAGAGCGAAATTGGGAGAGCCAGGAGCCCTTAAATTCATGAGAAGACCTAATTTTGTTTAAAACCCGGAAGTTGAAATCCATGATTGAGAATCATGTGGTCAAAAATTGGGAAAAATCCAAGAGCACATTGAAGTGAGAGAAATATCAAAGGTCGAATTTGCATGGTAGAGCCAGTGAAGGCACAAATATTTGTTGGTTCAATAGTCGATACCAGTCATACTTGCCCAAGCCAATGCTGAGGAAAGGGGCGTCTGAGGGACTGTGCAATAGAGAAGGGGACCTTACTCAGGCTGAGAGTAGAGGCGATAGGGGTGCTCAAACTATCTAAAGTCGAATTGAGATGCATGTAGCTCTGTGGTTGAGCTCATTGGCTTAGAAAACACCTTCCCTTCTTCCCTACTTGCTTGATGTACCTAGTTGTGTGTTGGATTAGCCTAAGTGATTGTTCCTATGGCTATGGGTGAGCCTAAGAAGTTCCTCCTTAGTGGATACACAGGCCCCGCTCAAGGCTAGTCTTTGAGTGCTGAAAGAATATAGGCTAGGCAAAGACCTATGGTTGAGTGGAACATTGCAGCCACAGCTAATTGCTTGGATAGATTCAATCAAGATAAATGTTTACTGTTGTCTCTAATCATGCCTAATTTATGTGTTATGAATGACTATTTATTGTGTTAAATTGAATGAGATTATCCAACTTGAGTTGTTCAATTAGCTACCTGTGCACAACATGAGAATGAAATTAATTTTATGTGCTTGTTTTATTATTATGTTCGTGATAAAAATATTGATATATGCATGTTGTGTATGCAAAGATAATTTATTTTTCGCTGTGTATATTATTGTCGCATTTGCACACGCATTTAGATTTTAATGAATTCCTAATATGGCTTAGGGGCAAATTTATATTTCCCCTTTGTATCGCTCATGTTCTCTCCATGAGTCGCATGGACAGGAGGGGACGTGGCAGAGTGGCATCAGAGCGAGAAAAATTATCAATGTCGTTCTAAGGAGTTCCACGTTGCCTCTAAAGGCCATCGAGGTGATTGGGGACATGACAAATATAACCACTAAATAAATACAGCAGCTGGCAAGCATATTCATGGCAGCTGGACAACAAATATGGTTTAGATTGTTCTCTCATTAGACAATCTCGCAATGAAAAATGCTTGTCAATGTATTTACTTCTAAATATGAAATCCAAACCAATACTAGTTTATATTATGCATAAATTTTGGGTTGATTGTGTATAAACTTTTTGTTCCAAAGCACATCAGTTGGATGCTTCAACCATCATCAAGGACCTACTGCAAAATGAAAGAGTACAAACGCAGCTCCCTGATAATGGTTGGTGCACTCTATTACTTGCATTAGCTTTTTGCAGCAGTTCCCTAATGATGGTCAATGCACTCTTTTCATTTGCAGCAGCTCCCTGATGATTTTTTATGCACTCTATCATTTTGAAGCAGCTCCATGATGATGGTCGATGCACTCTACCATTTTGCAACAACTCCCTGATGATGATTGCTCTCTTACCAACATAGATCCATCTTAAAAGGGGATCTATCAAGCGTTGAGAGATCACATCTCGAGGTGCAAACCCCTTTTTAGAGTTTAAATGTTGAGGAAGCATTTTAATTTATCTCATTTGTGTAGTTTTATATATATGTCGTTGTAAATGTTTTAAATCGAAAGTAAGTTGGCATGTTACTTTTTATAAAAGCACATGTCAGCTTTAGGATGAGCACAAAAGGAGTTACACATCTCTCCATACCGAGCTATAGAACGCGTCTCTTCGATGCAATCATTTTGCATCAACTTCTTGATGACAATCAAAGCATTCAACCAAAACACATTGGAACCAAAAGTTTATACAAAGTTAACACATAAATTATGTACAATACTAATTTACCATTTGAATATTGGCATTACAGATTTTGTTATAGAAGGCTTTGAAAACCGAGAAGAAATTGTATATTCTGCTATACTTTTTACTTTGTTAAACATTAAATACAATTTCAATCAAAATATAAAAGAGAAACCAAATAGATGACCCATACTGGGTGACAGATAAAGTCATCATAACATGTTGAAATTTATAGCAAGGTCTTCTACATTGCTTGGTGTCTAGGCATGTAGAAAAGACCTAGATGACTTTCTTAGTCATTAACTTTAGAGTCATAAAGTTATTGTGAGTTTTTTTATTAAAGTTGTGGGTGAAAATTTATTTTTGTTTTAATAAGTGTGATTTGTGATGCGGAGCATGACAAATTGGCGCGGGATACAGGATCCGTAATCTGAGGGATCCGATCTGCATGCCGCCCGGGCTCCGGGAATGACGCGTGGCGAGCATTTGCTGAAATAAAAAGGGGTTTCCTACTGTAGAGAGTAGGTTCGATTTTTTTGGTTTGGAGTTTTCTCTGTTTTGAAGGTTGGAGGACTGCGTTTGAGGAATAGCTGGGTTACTGGTTTTGGAGCCGGTTTTTTTTGAATTAGTAATAAAAAGTCCTGTGTGCCCGTTGATTCAATTAAAAGGGCCTGTGCGTCCTATGTAATGGATGGTGTCTGTAATGGGGAATTTGGGTTTTAATACTCAGTAGAGTCTTAATAAAAAAGGAGATGCCTATTCCAAGAGGCTCCCGTGTTCAGATCCAGTTGTCGGTTTGTTTCCTGTAACGTTTTCTTCTGTGTTTTCAGGTGTACTGCGGCTGCAAGTGGTTCCATCTGAGTATTAGTGGCTGCATCAGATTGGTATCAGAGCACACGATGGCTCAGAGAGGAGTCCGTCTTAACTGGGGTAGAAGAGGCAGGAGAAATGCCAGGCGGAGAGAACCCATTGAGGAAGAACTACTCCGAAGATTAGAGACTATCGAGTCCAGATTGCCCCCCGAAGAATCCGAGGAGGAACTAGAGGTTCCTCGTGAGTGGCCCAGAACTGTAAACCCAATGGAGAGATTGATTGAAGCAATAACCAAGCAAGGGACGAGGGTAAAGGTTGAAGTCCCAGATTTCAAGGGTGAATTGAATCCAGACTTGTTCATGGATTGGATTCAAGAGCTGGAGAAATATTTTGACATGGAAGGGATCGAAGAGATGGATCCAATGAGGACCAAAATCCCTGCATCCAGGATGAAGTCACATGCAGCTCTGTGGTGGGAGAACCTCCAGAATGCTAGGAAGAGACAAGGGAAAGAGAAGATCAAGTCATGGCCGAAGATGCTGAAGCGCCTCAATGTTAAATTTATGCCCTCAGATTATCAACAAAGACTCTTCAAAGAATACCAGAATTTAAGGCAAAAGGAATTGTCTATATCGGCTTTTACAGAAGAATTTTTGAAATTGCAGATTAGAACGGGGCTGCAAGAAGATGATGAGCATGCCGCAACCAGATACATCAATGGCCTCCGGTATCAGCTCCAAGATGAGTTAGCCCTACTCAAAGTGAATTCAGTTGATGAAGCATATCAATTGGCATTAAAGGCTGAAGAGAAGTTGAATCGGCGGGGCAAGGCAGCATTCCAGCGTGGCAGTAGCATCTTAAACAGGGGTAGGGGAAACTATTCAAGATCTACTAGCGAAGCCGACTCCAGTATAGAACAGAAGTCGGATTCCCAAAGTAAGGTGAGCTTCGGGAATAGGGGAAGAGGAAGACCTTTTCCAGGGAATTGGCGACCCCTGAAGTGTTTCATTTGCAGCAGACCTCATAAAGCAATAGAATGCCCACATAACCCAAAAAGAGTGATGATGGTTCGAGAAGAGGGGGAAGAGGAATCTTACCCAGAAGAAGTCGAAGCAGAGAGGGGTGAGAATCTAATGTTAAGGAGGACCTTGATATCTAGTAAGAAAGTCACCCCTGAAGCAGATTGGAAAAGGAAGAGTGTGTTTCGCACCAAGTGCAAGTGCAAGGATAAGGTCTGCAAGGTCATCATAGATGGGGGGTCGACCGACAATCTGGTAAGTACTGAAATGGTTCAAAAATTACAACTGTCCTGCATTCCTAAGTCTCACCCATACAATATTTCTTGGCTAAAGAAGGATCATAGTGTACTTGTAAACCAAAGTTGTTTAGTTGATTTCAAAATTGGTCCCTATGAGGACAAGGTGTGGTGTGATGTAGTCCCGATGGATGCTTGCCATGTGATTTTAGGAAGACCGTGGCAATATGACAGGGATATCATTCACCAGGGCAGAGAAAATACATATGAGATTAGGCATGAGGGTCGGCGCCATATCTTAAAGCCATTCAAAGAGGAGGGTTCTGCTGAACTAACGGCCTTATCCTTGAGCACCATGCGCTGGAAAAAAATTTCCAAGGAAACTCGAAAGGATGTTTGCTATCTATTGTATCCCCGAGAACAAAAACAATGGCAGCAGCAATCAACCCCCCTAGAAGTGCAGACATTATTGCAGCAATACCCTGATTTGACACCGACAGACTTACCGGCAGGTCTCCCTCCCACAAGAGGAATCACTCATCAAATTGATTTAATTCTAGGCGCCAAGCTTCCCAACCAAGCAGCGTATAGGCTGTCTCCATTCGAAAATGAGGAGATGAGGAGACAGATAACAGAACTGATAGAGAAGGGGTTCATAAGAGAGAGCATGAGTCCTTGTGCTACTCCCGCTCTGCTCTCTCCCAAGAAGGGAGGGAAGGCATGGAGGTTATGCATGGATTCTCGAGCTATTAACAAAATCACAGTGAAGTATAGGTATCCGCTGCCCAGAATGGATGATCTGCTAGATTGCTTGTCCGAAGCAAGAATTTTCTCCAAAATTGACCTCAAGAGTGGTTATCACCAAATCATAATTAGGGAAGGCGACGAGTGGAAGACAGCTTTCAAAACAAAGGACGGGTTATATGAATGGACGGTGATGCCGTTTGGTCTGTCCAACGCCCCTGCTACCTTCATGAGAACGATGAATCAGGTATTTAGAACCCACATTGGAAAATTTATTATAATCTATTTTGATGACATTCTAATTTTTAGTAAAACCATGGAAGAACATGTGAAGCATCTAAAGGTAGTACTGGACATCCTGCAAACGGAGAGATTGTTTATCAACCTTGAAAAGAGTGAATTCTGCAAAGATAAGTTAGTCTTTTTGGGGAGTGTAGTTTCAACAGAGGGGTTGAGCATGGATCCAGAAAAAATCAAGGCCATCCTTGAGTGGCCTGCTCCTCAGAGTATTACAGAAGTGAAGAGTTTCACGGGTTGGTAAACTTTTACAAAAAATTCATTAGGAATTTCAGTGGCATAAGTGCTCCCTTGACTGACTGCACCAGGGGAAAGATGTTTAATTGGACCAAGGCTGCAGCCTTCAGCTTTGACCAACTCAAGAAAAAGATCACGGAGGCTCCTATCCTTACCCTACCAGACTTCAACAAGCTTTTTACAGTCGAGTGTGATGCTTCCGGGCTGGCCATTGGGGGGGTTTTTAAGTCAAGAAGGACGACCCATAGCATTTTTTAGCGAGAAGTTGAATGAAGCTAAGCAAAAGTACAGCACCTACGATAAAGAATTCTACGCAGCTGTTCAAGCCTTGAAATATTGGAGGCATTACCTCCTGCACAGAGAGTTCATTCTGATGACTGATAATCAAGCTTTGAAATACATCAACTCCCAAAATAAGCTCTCCCACAAGCATGCTAAATGGGCTTCCTTTTTGCAGGCGTATACCTTTGTGGTGCAACATAGGAGTGGAAAAACTAATGTGGTAGCAGATGCTTTGAGTAGGAGGCGACATCTGCTTGTAGTGATGAGCAATGCGCTAGTTGGGTTTGAAGAAATGAAAACTGAGTACACAGAAGACCCTTACTTTGCCAAAATTCTGATGATCCTGAGTGGGCAGGATCCGACTGATATGTCTTCAATTGCAGATTTCTGTTTACTGGATGGCTTCTTATTCAAAGGCTCCCTATTGTGCATTCCCAGTGGTTCTAGACGCGACAAACTTATAAGAGAAATGCATTCCAATGGGCTAGCTGGACACTTCGGAAGGGACAAGACTTATGAACTAGTCAATGGAAAGTTCTTTTGGCCAAATATGAGAAGAGATGTTAACTGGATGGTGGCTGCTTGTAGAATTTGTCAAACAGCAAAAGGGGGACGGCAGAATACGGGATTGTACATGCCCTTACCGGTTCCCAAGGAACCATGGACTGATATTTCCATGGATTTTGTTTTGGGATTGCCACGAACTCAAAGGGGGCATGATTCTGTGTTCGTAGTGGTGGACAGATTTTCCAAAATGGCTCATTTCCTCCCTTGTAAGAAAACAAATGATGCTAGTCAAA
This sequence comes from Pseudotsuga menziesii, assembly GCA_001517045.1. Classification (NCBI taxonomy): domain Eukaryota; kingdom Viridiplantae; phylum Streptophyta; class Pinopsida; order Pinales; family Pinaceae; genus Pseudotsuga; species Pseudotsuga menziesii. Next base: position 762,657 of record LPNX010220487.1, read on the forward strand.
TAGCCCAACTGTTCTTTAAGGAAGTAGTTCGCTTACATGGACTTCCAAAAACTATTACAAGTGACCGAGACACAAGGTTCCTAGGCCACTTTTGGAGAGTTTTGTGGAAAAAACTGAATAGTACGCTACAATTCAGTTCAGCATATCATCCCCAAACGGACGGCCAAACCGAAGTAGTGAATAGGAGTTTGGGGAATCTGTTACGTTGTTTAATAAGTGGCAACCCTCGCCAATGGGACCTAGTCATACCGCAAGCAGAGTTTGCTTATAATTCCAGCATCAACAGATCAACTGGTAAATCAGCGTTTCAAATTGTCTATGGAGCCAATCCTAAAGGGGTTGTGGAACTAGTAGAATTGCGTACACATCCTAATGTTAGCAGAGAGGCTACGGATTTTATAGAGAATATTCGAGAGATACATCAAGAAGTGGAGCAGAAATTAATATCAATGACAGGTCGATACAAGGAAGAAGCTGATCGCCATAGGAGAAGAAAGGTCTTTCAGGATGGGGAGATGGTAATGGTACACTTGAGCAAGAAAAGATATCCCAGAGGGACTTACAACAAACTGAAACCAAGGAAATTCGGTCCGTGTAAAATCAAGAGCAAGATTAATGACAATGCCTACCTCCTTGATTTGCCCGAGGAATTAGACATCAGCCCTGTCTTCAACGTGGCTGACCTATACTCATTGCCTACGGAAGCTGGAGAAGAAACCATCACAAGGCAGATAGCTGAAGATTCCCAAGAAAAGGCAGAGAATTGGGTCAGACATTTGCCCAAGAAGAAGCGTGAGCAAATTGAGCGTGTCATAGACACAAAACTATCTAGAACGCGCTCCCAAGCGTATAAATTATACCTAGTGAAGTGGGAAGGACTGCCCGATTCTTACAATTCTTGGATCACCGAGTCAGAACTGTTTACACACAGCCAACACAGGTCACCCAACAAGCTAGAACCAGGAGGTTCTAAAACTTTAAAAGATGAGGAGGATGATGCGAAGCATGACAAATTGGCGCAGGATACAAGATCCGTAATCTGAGGGATCCGATCTGCATGCCGTCCGGGCTCCGGGAATGACGCGTGGCGAGCATTTGCTGAAATAAAAAGGGGTTTCCTACTATAGAGAGTAGGTTCGATTTTTTTGGTTTGGAGTTTTCTCTGTTTTGAAGGTTGGAGGACTGCGTTTGAGGAATAGCTGGGTTACTGGTTTTGGAGCCAGTTTTTTTTGAATTAGTAATAAAAAGGCCTGCGTGCCCGTTGATTCAATTAAAAGGGCCTGTGCGTCCTGTGTAATGGATGGTGTCTGTAATGGGGAATCTGGGTTTTAATACTCAGTAGAGTCTTAATAAAAAAGGAGATGCCTGTTCCAAGAGGCTCCCGTGTTCAGATCCAGTTGTCGGTTTGTTTCCTGTAACGTTTTCTTCTGTGTTTTCAGGTGTGCTGCGGCTGCAAGTGGTTCCATCTGAGTATTAGTGGCTGCATCAATTTGTCTCACCCATGGAAAGTGAGGAATCGCTTGGGGGTGTGAAGAGACAATCACTTGAAAAACTGAAGAAACGGTCATTCTCATCATTAATAAAAAGAGGAGAAGAGTTTAAACACGCACTCCAAGTGAGCTTTTTTGGAGAGTATGGAATACCTTGTGTGAAAGGCACAAGTTTCAAGAAAGAGAGGGTTGCAGCTTGAAGGAAAAGAGGAGAAAGAAACAACTTGAAAGGGAACACTTCCCAAGGAGAGGGTGGCACACAAACCAAGGTGAATCTTCAACAATGTTACCAAGGTTGTACAGCAAAGATTTGAGCAGGCATTAGTGCATGCATATCGAGGCAGATTGGGTGCATTAAGTGCTGGGTTAAATTCTGTACTGGGTCATATTGTACTTGCAGCCTACCCAACATGCAATTTGAGGACGGAGTGAGCTATCGACCCGACTATTTGCACTGGGGCCCACCCAGTGCTGTCTAGTCTTTCGCTCACTCCGTTAACCTCCTTTACTAGTTTTTTGGTTTTTTTTTTCTGTTTTTGTCCAACTTTGTTTTAGAAATCTCTTTATGTTTTTATCTCTTTCCATTGTGATGGAAAATATTCAATCAGTTTATAGTTTTATCAATATCTGATTATTTTTAAGTTGTATCTAAATTCTTTGATTTGTCTTCTTCCTTTGTTCTCCTTCTATGGAGATCCCCTCTCCCCTCTAACCGGAAATTTCCACTTGTTATATAGGCGATTCAGGTATTTCACGTAATTGGTTACATTATTTCTCCTGCCTCTTCTCAATTTTTCATGCTTTATAGATATTATTTTTTTATGAGCTGGTGTAGATGCCTATTATTTGAGGTTGAACTTATTTGAGGTTGAACTGATTGAACACTAAATTGAACTGATTGAATATTTTCTCTAACTTTGTTTCAGAAATCTAACTTTATGTTTTTATCTCTTTGAATAACTGATTGAATATTTTCCATCGCAATGGAAAGAGATAAAAACATAAAAATAGATTTCTGAAACAAAGTTGGAGAAAAACAGAAAAAAAAAAACCAAATATCTGGCAACAAAGGTTAATGGAGTGAGCGAAAGACTGGACGGCACCAGGTGGGCCCCGGTGCAAATGGTCGGGTCGATAGCTCACTCCATTTGAGGACTATACAATGTTGTGTTTACTGTTGTAGTGGGCCTTACAGCAAAAGAATAGTGACAGCTTGTTGGCACAGTTTTCAAAGAGTTTGGGATAACTGAATGAGATAAGAGTGATATTTTATGGTGGCCCATTGGTAGGGCTAGATGGATTTCATTCCAGCCACCCAGGTTCAATTTTGTTGAGACATGATATGGCTTGGATGTCCGATTGAAGGTTTGCTCGACCTACCATCCATGGAAGTGGAGAAGTTTGTTGAGATTTCTGGTGCGTATGTGAGCTTTCCTTGATTCCTTCGGAATAACAGGAAGGTGGTTTTTCTGCGTGAAAAAAGTACATTGATATCTTATGCTGTAAAGGACTTCTGTAAATTCTGAGAATTTTTCCTTCATCAGCTAATAAAATCTCTCTTGTGGACTGGTTTTCCCCTTTGGAGTTTTTTCAGGGTCTTTGGACCAAAATATCAATGTCAAATGTGTATTTACAGTCTGCTGTTTTGCTTTTATTTCCGCTGCAAATGTGTGTGTTTACTAGCTCAGTATTTCAGCTTCTATTCATTGGGAAAATTGCATGAGATATGTATTTATTATATGACTGCTAAGACTGAGATCCGTGTTTTGGACAAGTGACTTTGAGATTTGTGTAGCTGAAATTGAAGTACAGAATTTAACATAACACATTCCTCCAAATCAGATATCTCTATCTGGATTCCTCTCAATGAAACAGATTTGAGTTTCAATACCACATCGACTTCAATATACCATATTTGTCTTTTTACCAAATGGCACCCATTTCAGAGACATGACTGCATACTGTAATCATTTTTCCCTGTTAAATAGCTCTTCAGATGCATTTCTCATATATAATTGATATTCAATGCTAGTGAGGATAGGCATCACTTTGTAATCCAAATCATACAATATTTGGAGTACGTGATTTGATAAACCAATCAAGATTAACATTACATAAAATCAATAAAGATCGCCATCGTTGCTATGAGCCTTCTAGAGGTACAGTCTGTGAAAGCTTCTTTACAAAACTGAGCTGCGTTTCTTTTCTTTTCTTTTCAACTCCTGCACATTAATACAACAATATCTATTATCAACCTTAAGTATAATAGGCTTATTCCAAATAAAGCACCAGTGCATTATCAATAAAGCTTCACCTTTGGCTTTAAATGTTTCATTTGATGCAATGACTGAAGATTTCCATTCCTCAGCATGTTTCGGCATTTTTTTGGGTCTCTTAAAACCAGGCACCTGCAAGGGTTCAAAATTCATTGATGAACCATATATATTGTTGACAAAAAAACCATAGTTTAATTAATGTAGCATTTTTTAGTATTCAATGGTAATATGATGTGCTCGACAATTAGATCAACCATGATTCAGAATCACAAGGGCACAAATTCAACACTTAGGCAAGCTAGGTCCTATGAAACTAGAAAGCAACGAGCTATCATAATGATGCAAAATTGTCACTACTAATTTAGCCCACCTCGCAAACCAACAAAAGACTTCAGTAATAATTTCAAGACTCTAGTAGGCCTTGACAGGCGCAAAAATGAATGCTGATACGAGGTGACTTTATGCAAAAGCAATCATAAGAAATTGGGTAGATATATGTTAGCAAAGCAAATGGATTGACGCAATCCCTGCGCATCTCTTTAAAAATTTCCCATATTGCAAAGGCCATTACATGCATGCTGCAAATTTGTAGCACATGTACATTAATTGCATGAGCATATACGATACATCAATAGCTCAATAAAAGTATCATAGAAGAGTTAGATAAGGTAGAAAGGGGAAAAACAGCTTCTTCAAAAAAAAGTTACCTCTAGTCCATATTCATCATCAAATGACTCACTGTAACTATCAGAATCTCCATCATCTTCATGCCTTCTTTTGCTTGGCAATGCATCTAAAAGCTCTGCAAACACGACTCCAATCATTCGACTACAAAATTAAATCTAATTTGGAAAAAGAATTATAAATAAATAAATAAATATTTGTCAGCCTCTTCTTATCACAATGCACCGAACATTCCCTTGCTTGATCTGGGAGACGGTCCACTAAGAGAAAAACATGTGTCTGGGAGGTTTGAACTTTGGTAGGGAAATATCACCATTCCCACTTAACCATTAAACCAAGACCCCATTGACAGGAAAGAAAAATTAAAAAAGGATAGTTTATTTGCATTTGTGATGTCGCAAGCAAATAGCACTATAGGCATGCATAAACCCAAAAAAAAATGTCAAGACTACAAGGGGAGAGAGTCGGAGATAGACAGCTAATAGACTAATCATTGCAGGACATAAACCCACATGAAGTAGCTTTTCTGATTAAATTCAGTTAGAAGACCTTAATTGTGGTAATAAAAAGCCATGACACAGGAAACTACTGTGATGAAGATTGCAAAATTCAACACCAGGGTCAGTTATCACATCCCTCGTGTTTAGGAAAATTGCTTATTAGGCATTCAAGGATGTGAAGACCATTATCTATTACCAAAAGTATTTGCCTGGCATCCATGTGTAATGCCAATAAGAAGTACAGATTGTGATAATTTCGGAAGAAAGACCCCCATCGACACTTTTTCAACCTTTCTCGCATACTATTCTTTCTAGGGAGCCTTGTTGGTGCCACAAATTTGGCTGGAGTGTCTGGTAGGTTGTCAAAACAGTTAGTCTTCAGTTCTTGCATCAAAAGGGATGTGCCTAAACATTTAGATTTTCTCAGAGAAATACTAGAATTGATAAGTTGCTGATTCTAAATCTTATAGCAATCCAATATGTAGCTTATCTGATTGCTTAAAGAAAAGATTGCAACCAGCATATATCCATCTTAAACCTGGATATATCATTCATCGAGAGGGATCCAATTTCTTGAGGTATAAAATTTTATCTTAAATTTTGTATATGTTCAGAAGAAGAAGAAAAATTACACGTCAAAATTTTGATCCTCTTGATATTTGATAGATCCAGAATTAAGATGGATCTACGCTGGTTTCAATTTTTTTAATCTTATGAGCTAACATGGATTTTTTTAATTACTTTTTATTTGGTTAAATTTTATTTATAAGTCTACATGAATTTTTTAATTGCTTTTTATTTTTCATAAAGTTAAGTTACATGATAACATCTCCCCCATACTGGACTATAGAGCAACTCACTTCTCTTTGTGCAATAAGTTAAATGTAGGAGATAGATCTCATGTACTAGACCTACTTCCATAGGCAGGTCAAAGACAGGACATTTTGATGTACTGAAAACTTCATCCATTTTTATAATATCAAGAACAAATTGTACATAATTTTGGTAATGCCTAAGATCAATTTCAAAAGTTCTGTTTTCTTCTAAATGGGAAACAAAGGCACCTTCATGTATAGTCCTACCTCTATTATTCTTCACAGACTTTGGATCCTTCTTTTCTTTGGAAATTCCAACAATATCAAAGCAAAAGTTATTCATGGATGCTGCAACCTGATACAGAATAATAAAAGACATCAAAAGAGGAAATAGCACTATGACAAAGGTACGTAATGCTGTGCAAAAGTTGTTCGTCGTTGCTGGATACTTAAATAGCACGGTAAGGCTGAATTTGAGCTGCAGTAATGAATCTTACACTTGAGAATTCTGAGTCTGATGTACCGCAAATCTCAATCAATCTTGTCCTGTCCACTTTTAGCTGTTTCCAACATCATCAAATAAAATTTTACTCCACATAAACTAGTGTTGTACAAAAAATGAAGTGCGGGGTAATTGCCACAATTCAATGTTCATGGCAACTACTCAAACAGCTTAACATTGTGTAAATAATTGACTCGTTACAAAGAACTCAAACATCTTATTGAATGTATCCTCTTAACCTTGTTCCTTCTTGCACATAAGTAAAATGCCACTGCAGTAAATACAGGACGACTAAAATCAGCACTTGAACGCCGAGACTCAGGCAAATCAGCTACAAATCTCTCCTTGTATCTGCAAAGTTTTATGCTTGCATTAGGCCTCTCTAGCAAACCTACAAGTAAATATGAGAATGCTGTTTAAGATTGAGTGCAGTGTGACTTCTTTATTTATTTTCTGTGCATTCCACTTAACAGACCGTGAAATCCATAACAGAACAAAAGCCTGATCAGGCCAATCAATTAGGCTTTCAGAAGTGCTTGTTCTTCATAGAATATTGAACTTACAAAGACAATGCTCTTTGGGCAGAACCAATCAATCTAAGACACCCAAATTGGATTCCCAGCTCTCTTATGTCTAGCTTTGGCCTGTGATCCAGTTAACAAATCAAAATGCATTACATGATCAAGAATTCTGCATTGTGCAAATTCAGAACTCAAGAAATGCAATATTTGACAAATTTCAATCACCTGACACCGAGAGCATTCTGCATTGCATTCAAGGATCTTGTGTAGGCCTTCTCTAACATGCCACTGAGCTTAATGGCCTTCTGTCTATCAAAAGGAACCTGCAGTCTGCAAAAATGGGCCTCGAGTAAATCAAACGGACACTGCATTTACATTGTCATAATCTAAAATCCATTTGGGGTGTAGAAAATAGATATGCTCACGCATGTCCTTCTACAACCAGGTCTAATATGCGCCTCATGATTGAAAAGCTCTGGGTTGCATGCGTGAGTTTAATATTCGAAATGCCAACCATTTGCCTTAATTCCATCCTTCAGCTTTGCAAATCTGAGGTGCATATCACACCTGGGTTGAGAATTCCAGATAACATCCTCGTGCCACACAACTTGAAGGTGCATATCAGACCCAGGTTTAGATGAAAACAATGCATTGATATGCACATACAAAGCATTTATAGATCACGCCCACCCCAGCCCCAACACCTCTCTCAGTGCAGTAAGAAATAAGAAACCCACAAGCAATTCCAGGCAATGAACTCCGTATAGATCTATTGATGTGTATTGAAAAATCTGTACAGAATATAAAAGCTAGTTGGGTATAAAACCTAGTTTGGTATTTGTCAGAAGAGAACAAAGCTCTTATAAGGAAAGATTTAGAGATTCACTTGGTAGTGGCTAGCTCAAAGCAGAGCACAGATTTGCAGACCTCGCCCTGTGAACAAAAACAAGGAATCAAGGTCCCTTTCGTCTGCCATATACAAAATACAGTGCAAAAATTAAAGCACTGCGATAAGCCTGAGAGGATTCTTTGGATTGACATACCACACCAAATGTCGATGAATCAAAATGCACATTGCTAAGGCGCCTCAGCTCCTCGGCTTTTCTAATGGATGTTTTGTTCTCTGCAAGACCCAACTTCCTGCCCAAAGCTTCCATATCCATCCTTACCCTTCGTTGCTGTCTGCAATGTATTATTAAGGGACTTTGTTCTGAGGAGAAATACCACTTCTCTTCGCGGGTCCATTTCTCATTGTTTGTATTAGTTTTCGGATACAAAATTAAAAAATGGGTAGTAGGTAACTATGGCGGGAAACCATTAATTTCGGATTGGATTCCCGTGATCACCATGGACTGATTCAATGATATTGGGGTTTATGGTCCGCTTAGGATAAACGACCACTAAAACGCCCCGCTTTGTCAGCGAATTTTTGTATAGAAACCGGTTTAGATTGTTAATGGAAAGTGTTATTTTTTCAATTAAAAAATTTCTGCTATTAGATTTAGTTGATCTATATGAAAATTTTTGTATAGAAACCGGTTTAGATTGTTAATGGAAAGTGTTATTTTTTCAATTAAAAAATTTCTGCTGTTAGATTTAGTTGATCTATATGAAATAGCATATTTCAAAACGACCCAGATTGCCCAAATTGTAATTTAAAACGTTTGTTTCAGCAAAATATTCTCTGCCAGATTCCCGCGAGTCTGGAGTGTTTTGGTGAAGGCTTATCTGCTCCTTTATGATCAGGGTAGTTTGTGTCGTTTGTGAACTCGAAAGAGTATTTCCTTTTTATTAAATGGCAACTTAAGACGTGATTTGTTTCATGCTTATTCTTTATATTATATATTTAATTTCGATTTTTGTATTTTATGTTTTCTACATTCTCTATTTAAAATTCTCTTTGGGTTAAAAGATACCACGGAATTAGTCTGTGATAAATTAAGCATAGCAGAGATTTTGTAAATTTTGATGTAAATTGAATTTCGTGGTTTCATAAAACGTGATGTTTTTATATATATTTTATATTTAATTTTGATATTTGTATTTTATGTTTTTTACATTTTCTCAATTTAACCCATTGAAATTATAAAATGTATTTTGTTTTTATGAGGAAACCATTACACTTCTCTTTGTGCAACTAGATATAAAATACCATAGGCAATTGACTAATTACAAGGAGTGTTTTACAAAATCATTGTAATTTTTTTTTAATATATGTGACTTTATTTTAATAATAGTTTGTATTGTGGTAATTAATGATTCATTTTTGTCAATAAATATATGGAGAGAGGCATGTCTTTATTTACTTCAATGATGGGTATCTTTCCATGTTGGTAGAAGGGATAGGATAAGGAAGTTGGGCTCTTTTATTTTAAATGTAAATTTGGTCATCTTATAATAATAATGTCACTTAAAATAAGATAGATATTTTCGATTTTCAATTTTCAATTTGATTTATGTGTTGGAAGAATTATGCATGAACCACCCCTGGGGTTTGGAGATAGTAGCAATCAATGATGGACAAACCCTAGACGTTCCAGGCCCACAGGGTTTGGCACTCACCTTGATGGCCCTGAATGGGGGGCGACCGCCGAATCCCCACAAGTTGGGTACAATGGGCAGCAAAGACAACACAAAAAGTACAGTTCTCAACCCTAGAAAATGCAATGATCTGTCAGGCTTCGTGGTGAATGAGAACAATGAGGGCAAGAACCCTTCCATTGACCCACAACCATCCAGTCCCAATCAGCCTCGACAGCATAATGACGTAGGTACATGCATTCCCAAGTCAGTCGTAGTGCCAAGGTATGATATCATTTCCACCCATATATATGAAAATATCCAATATATGCAAGATCATGCAATCATATGCAAATTTATGGGGTTATGGGCATCTGAAAGAGCCCTAACAAGTTGGATCAAGCACAGATGGAACCTCAAGGGTCACTATGACCTAAAATTAGGATCAAAAGGTTTCTTTACAATGATTTTAACCACCCAGGGGACTACATGGCAGCCTTTAAGGGGGGGTTTGTATTTTTTCAACTTGGCAGGTCTCTACATGTGGCACTAAGTAGAGAAGTTTAGTTTGGACAGAGAAGATTTCAAGGAATCCTTGGTATGGATCAGACTTTACTCTCTCCCACGAGAATATTAAGATATGAAAACTCTAGGAGGAATAGGAAATACCTGAGAAGATTTGTTAAAATAACATAAGCGACTCACCAAGGTCACTGTACCTCATTTGCCAAAATCTGTGTTATCATGAACATTTCCCAACCTCTCCTAGAAGCGATTTGTTTGGACTGTAGAGATATGGAATGGCTCCAAACTCTAGACTACGACCACATTCCCTTTCGCTACAAAAAGTGTCACGGACATGGTCACCTCTTTAGGGATTGCCCCCTCAACAAATTGGCTCAGCAGCGGGACCCTACAAAGGACAAGGATCAGGATGGATTTCAAATGTCACTAACATAAGAAGGAATAAAAAAAAGCTCCAACCCCCCTGCTACTGCCCTAATCCCCACCTCTAATCAATTTAATTATTTGTCGGTCCAACATATGGAAGGAGAAGCCTTTAAGTCTGAAGAACCAAAATTCCTCCAACAAAACATAGACATTAACAAAGAAGGAGCAGCCCTAGATACGGAGATGCGGAACCGGGCCTGAAGACATGGATGACTCTAAATTATGGGATCTTGATCTTCAAGAACTTGAATAAACCTATAAACAAAAAAGTCCCCATTTTTTAACCACACTGAGAACTCTTCAAGCAAGCAGTTATAAAGGCTTGAACACAACCCAACAAAAACCTCAAAACACTGGTAAAAGAAGCAGGACTTGGAATCAAAAGTAAATGGAAAAAAATTATCTTAAAAGGAAGCACCAGGAGGATAAGAACAAAGTGCTTCTCTAGAATCCCCCAACACCTTAAATGAAGATTATGTCCCGAAATATAAGAGGGATAAATAACCCCTCAAAGCAAAGACTTATAAAAAAACAAAATTGTTATGGAGAAGCCCATTTTTTAATCCTTGCAGGAAACTAAGTGCTCAACTCAATCCTTGGATACACTAGCCAAAAGGATATGTAAAAATGTCAAAGGAATTGTTGTAGACACCTTTGGGGCCTCAAATGGCCTAGACATCTTGTGGAATCCACAAGACATTGTTATGAACAATTTTATCGCCAGCCACGAAACCCTTTCGACTGGTTTTCATCTGATTGGAATGGTCAATAAGGGATTCATTACTAATACCTATGGACCTCAGACAACTGATCAGAAGCTTCGGCCGCTAAAGCATATTCAATGGCTATGTGATCTCTATGGGAATGGTTATTAAGTTTTATATGTTGTTATAGCCTAAATCCTAACTTCATAAGCATTTAATACATTTTCACAATAACATCATAAAGAGGATCACTAAAAGAAACACAATCATAAGGTACACAACAATTTACCTTAGGAAACCCAAAAGGGAAAACCCCAACAAAACTTCCTCAATATATATTACCAGAATGCAATGACCAAAGAACAAGGTCTCATAAGAGAGAGAGAGAGAGAGAGAGAGACCAAACCCTAGCATAAGAGCCAAAACACCAAAGACACGTGTCATCTTCCTTCTTTGTCCTTCCTTCTTTCTCTCTCTTGCACAATACATGAGTGAGTGAGTGTGTACAAATGTGGGAGGGTGCCTCCCTATTTATACTCTCCCAACTGGCATTTTAACCTAACTGGGCCGACCTATCAAACTGACAAGGCCGACCCACCTAGGAAAACTCACAATAATAATTATATTGATCTTTTTCTGGGTACTGTTGACCCGACTTACAACAGAGGGTTTACCTCATGACCTTTTACATTAGTGACATCTCCCGAAGGAGAAATAATAATAATGTAAAGTACAAGTATAATATTCTTTCGAAGTTACATTCAACACTCCCCCTTAACAAGAAGGGTATTCTACTGACAACAACAATAGTTGGTGTGGCTCTACACAACATCATCAGAACGAGGGAGGATGAATTATCAACATCATATTTTGGAACATTGTTTGGTACATCTATAGATCATCAGAAGTTTTGAACAACATCATCATCTACAACACAGAGCCGGAGTATCATCATTTGCAGCATGGACCTGGGGCATTAACATATGTAGCATGGAACTGGAACATCATCATATGCAGCATGGAGCTGGAGCATCATTATTTGCAGCATGGAGCTGGATCATCACCTGCAGCATGGAGCTGGAGCATCATCATCTGCAGCATGGAACTGGATCATCACCTGCAGCATGGAGTTGGATCATCGTCATCATTTGCATCAGGATAGAACTGTTAGAACATCATCATCATTATCCCCAATGCAGAGCTGAAGTATCAACATCTTTAGTATAAAAACAGATACATCACTGACAACGACAACACAAGGATGGCTCATCAACATAAAGTTGGAATAACAACAACAACAACATCATGAGGTTGGATCATCGGCATAAAGCTAGAATAAAAAATACAACAACAACACAATGCTGGCTAATCAGCATAAAGATGGAATAACAACACCAACAACACAAGGTTGGCTCATCAACATAAAGTTGTAATAACATCAACAACAACATGTGACAAGTATAACAACATCATCAACAACATCTCAAGGCTGGAATAACATCATCTATGACAACATAATGTGGCAAGTGTATCAACAACCAACACGATCCTTCATTTTGGAATTATAGAAACATGGACAACACGGGTGATCATTTCCTTTTGGAATTACGGTATCATGGACAACATGGGTGGTCCTTTCCTTTCGAAAGTACGGGATCACCAAAAACATCGATGATCCTTTCCTTTCGAAATACAGGATCATGGACAAGACATATGTGATACTCAAAGGATCGTTCCTTTCGGGATTACGGTATCAAGTCTTTACAGAGCTACCAATACTGATCACATCTAACACATATATACACAGGATGATCCTTCCTTTCGGAAATAAGGGATCAAGTCCAACATGGGTGATCCTTCCTTTCGGAATTGTAGGATCTCCAACCAATATTTTAGACGATTCTTCCTTTCAAAATTATGGGATCAAGTCCATCAATCAACATTCCAAATGATCCTTCCTTTCGTAACTACGGGATCAAGACTATCAACCAACATCTACGACGATCCTTCATTTCGGAACTATGGGATCAACTCTATAAATCAACATTTAGGATTATCCTTCCTTTTAGAATTACAGGATCAATTCTAAGGACGATCAATCCCAATTGATCTACCTGTTGTGATCAGGATACCATACTATCATCAATACTACCCCCCCCCCCACTCGAGGGAAATCCTTATAGACAACACCTAGCTTGTCTAAGAAGTGTTCAAACTTCACACAAGACAAAGGCTTAGTCAACACATATGCAACCTGCTCATCTATGCTCACATATTGGAGCTTTGTAGCTCCCTTCTGCACCATGCCACAAATGTAGAAGTATTAGTTTTCTGTGTGCTTAATCTTATCATGGAACACGGGGTTCTCTGTTATCTTCTTGCAGCTCTGGTTATCACATAGAATCACGGTGGCATCACGGGGACTTCACTTAGTGAACCTCTCACATAGCACGTGCGATCGTGGGATATTAAAGAATACCCTTAATTTTGAGAGATATTGACCCAAACTCTTTTTGTTGAAACCCCTTCCCAATACTTAAAACCTCCTCCCCACCCCTTTGTATAGCTCAATCCTTATAAACCACCCTACCCAGCCCCACCTTAAACCCCTCATCCCCCCAATACCTGCAATATATTGGTTCAATTTTTGATAATTTTGAAACCCACAATACGAACTAACGTGATATTATATTGGTCAACAAGTGAAGCCCCCATGGGTGGCATCCATCTCCAGATCGAATAAATCTGATAATAACTTTCGAAGCCATATGGCTTCACAACTAGCAAAACAAGCTGCAATATATTTCGCTTCTGCAGTGTTGAGAGCAACACTATACTACTTCTTTCTTAGCCATGATATCATGGCTGACCCTATACTGAAACATCCTCCTAAATTTCTCTTTCTATCTGAGACACTTCCTGCCCAATCTGAATCTGTACAACCATACAGTCTTAAGTCATGATCTCTAGCATAACTGAGACCATAGTCTACCATACATTTTAGGTACATCATCACGTGCTTTGTAGCTACCAGGTGAACATGTTGTTGTCTCAACCCTCAACTAACAAACCCCAGTCGACAGGGGTCCACTCTGTCAACACTCGACTCGCCACGATCTCCCTTAGCATCAGCCCAGACAGGTTTTACCCTGTCCAGCAACACCCGCAGAGCGGATGAGGTCTCACCCGAGATGTTCGAGGGAGGGATGACGGAACCGAGTTTCCGCAGTATAGAATAGGGTAAGGGCATCGACGGTTCATCAACTTAACAACCATATCATATCAAATTCTCCATCAAAACCATTCATTATTGCGCATCATTCATTCATAACTATAATAGATCTAGATCAAAAAACATGGCAGCATTCATAAAGGGAAAAAACATAGCATCATAGATCCATATTTTGGATTTTCTTAGCATTCATCATCGAGAATAGAAAGATAGTAAAGACAAAAGAAGACAACGACAATTCAGATCAACATCTGTCTTATCATATTACTTATGGGCATCCACCCACAAAACAAAACATATAACAATGCGTCTACAATAGTTCAATTGTTCTATCGTATCAATTGTTATGAGATATATTCATTCACAATTCTTTTTTCTATACATAGGCTTGCGCCTTTACATTCATGGTCCACTTCTAATTAACTCCTAACTGATTTAGCTGACTAATGACCAATATCCACAAAAAATGGTCAACAAGTACAAAAAGTGACAAAAAATAATCAAAAGTAGTCTATCTTCCACCTATCACGCTATCTTTGTCTTACGCGGTGTGCCTTTTGATCTTGCGCAATATCCGCGATGATGCGCAACTTACCCCAACCCCTTACCAACAAGCCCCCAACACAGTCTTGTGGCTCGTACTCGAGCCACATCAGGCAGACTTAGTGTACTCATTGATTTTAATCTTGAAGTCTTCGTATTGCAGAGAATTTTCTATGACTTGTGCTATGACTCTCTCAGCAACATCCTGACATGTAAGGCAATCCTACTTCAACGGGTGCTCCACCATCTTGGCATTGACCTCTTTCTTTCCATCCTACACCGCCAGCAACGCAGCAACTGCTTTTTCCCCATAGTTGTGCACCAATCTCCTAGAACTCATCGGTTGGTCACTACGTTTCCATTGTCACTCTTGTGCCTTTGTAACTCGTTGTTGGAGCTCCTTCAGTTCTACAGATCATGTGATTGACACAATGTTTTCAACTAGGTATCGGCTTCCTACAACTGCTTGGTTAGTTGATCGAGTTGCTCATCTTGAACGACACTACCCCAAAATTGTGTCATTGCCTCCGTGACCTACTTTGCATCTTACTCCATGTCATCAAACTGTGCCGCAATCTCTTCAATGGAAATCTTCCTTTCTGCAACCTACTCTGGTGGTGTCTCTAGGTAAACCATAGCATTTAACAGGCTGTTGTCCAACTTTAGCTGCACGATGACTTCGCCAAGTCGCTTGGCTTTGGTGATGGCATCTAGCTTCGTCGTGCTTTCGTGGATATGTTAACAGGCCTTACCAATGGCCTCTTCGACCTCGCCTCTGCTAGCAAACAACTGCGCCTTCTTGATATCAAGGCGGTCGGTTTCCTTTTTCAATGCAGTAATCTCTTGAGCATCTTTCCTCTACAGTTCGTCCTGCGTCGTCTTCAATGCTTCGATCTCCTACACTCTTTTTGCTGCTAGTTGTTCCTTTACCTTTCGCAGCTCCTTTACTTCCTTCTTTAGTTTGTCGTCTTCAGCTTGCGACCCCAGGTACCGGTCGCTAAGCTCCTTCTACCTATAATCCAACTCTTGGTTGGCGACCCACTACATGTGGACCAAGGTCTGGGTCGATAGCTTGTTGATATCTAATGCAATATTTTGCAGCTACTGCAGTGAGGAGTTCACATCTGTATTTCCTACGTCGATTGCAGTCGGGGGAACCTAAATGTTCCTAGCCCATGACTCAATGCTAATCGACGGGAATTCCTGCACAGTGGCACTCTTTGGTGCTCTCTTCAAAACAACATCATAAACAGAACCTAACTTGGTGCGTACCTCAACAAAACCTTCCAGAGAAGACCTTCAGATTTATTTTGCGACAACGTCAGCTGAGTCCATGACGGCCTTAATGAGCCTCTGTAATTGTGCTTCCAACGCGGATCTGGTATTGCTGGTGGCATCCTGGTCCATTTTCCTCTTCATCATTATCTCCTTAAAGATACGTTGCACCTCAACGTTGACGGGGGTTTCTGTAGAGGATTCACCATCAGAGTCATGGTGCCTCTGCTGGTCAGCTCCTCTAACCAGATCCTCTAGTGCATCTGTGGGCGGTCCCGTCGATATTTCCTCTGCACTCACCAATTCGCGCCATTCTACTGGCCAATCTTGAACCGTTGCAACCAAGTCCTCGTCTATCACTTTATAGGCCATGGGTAGCCATTGCTTGTTAAGGTCGAGGCGAGCCTGGATCTAAATAGTATGCGCCCCAATGGTGACTCGCATAATCCACCGATACTTTACTGTTGTTGCGTCTGATAACCGTGGAATTTTGACCACTACTGCTTGTAACGCCTCCCAGTAGACCCAAAAGTGGATCGCATAATTCGCTTGTCGACTGGACTCCTCCACCGACCACAATTTTTGATATCGTGCACCTTTGCACACCTTGACAACTTCAACCGTCATTCTTTGATAAACCTCTGGCTCCATCCAAGCCACCAACGCGATTAAGATTAATAACCAGTTGTAAGAGAAAGGTTGCTCCCCGGCCTTAACTGCAACCGCGTCCTCCGTTAGTTGATTTAACAAAAAGAGGGACCAGTTCATTTGGACTCCCTCGGCGCACTGCTGCGTGCATGCAATCACCCCCGAAGTGCACTAAATCAGACGATTCTTCCTAACAATTTTACTTGCCAAAATCCATGCGTCAATACGCACGATCCTCTCATTAATACTATTGATGTGATATTGTCGTCACGCTGCAAATCATACCTCTCCTTTAGTCATGCAACCAACCTCTTGTCATGATCCTGGCCTTTGAAATATTGTGAGGGGTCTAGCCCATCCTTTGGAAACCCCGTGATCTCTACAATTAGGTCCACTGTAACTTCAATGGGTGTGTCTAACCAAAGTGTTCCTCCGTGAAAGCAAGCCAAAATTTGCTTTACACACGCGTTTTCTTCATTCAACCGCCCAAAATGCGGCATGTTAATGAGCCCCAGCAACCCATATTTATCCATCCCATCGCTGCAGAATACGCACAATTGGGCCGCCTACAACTGAAGGCAGCGACTCGTAGGTCTCATCTGCTACGTCCTTCCACAACAACAAATCATGGTCCTCATACTTCATCTTTATCAATGCAGGGACAATGTCAATGGTGCACGTCAATATTCCTGCTGGCAGCGACGGCATTTTCAACTAATACTTCTGAGTTTTGGTCAGACACCAAGGCTTCACACCAGGATGGGTGGGGGAAATATAACCACGAATGTCCTTGACAGAGACCCCGGTGCGGACAGCGTAGTCTACTGCTCCAGAGCTAAATGGCCCAGCCTGGGCAGTTGTGTCTTCTTGTGCTCTTGTTGATGTCCTTTTCTGCCTCTTAGTTGGCACTAGGGAGTGTTGCTGCTACCCCCGTCGTTTCTTTGTCGGGATGTTGGATCAGCCAATCTGCATGCTGATGACTTCTTCTACTATGGCAACTGGTCGAATGGGTGAGTCTCGTTCACTAGAAATTCAACTGTGGCGAGGTTACTCTGCATCCCGTGACACTTACCCACAGTTGTGAGGCACTCTCACCTTTTTCCTACAACTCTCCTGATTCGCTCGACACTCTTTGCAGACTTATCTCAATCACTCTCTGCAACTACAACTCGGCTCAACGGTGCATTCCTCTTGTGTCGAACCCCCTCATATATCATTTGGGTGATCCCTGGTTCATCATTATGAACTCAGCCATGGTGATCATGACTAAATATTGCATTAATTACCCAAATTTGTCGTCGATTATGCCAACCCAATGGTTGGATCATCCATAAATGCACGTCACTTCACTAAGCGTTGTTGGCTAACTGCTTTTAACTACCCATGTTCATTGCTGATGTGACTAAATCGTAGCCCTTCAGTTGTCGCGGTTTGGCTACCTAACTGTGCTAATGTCCCATATTCTTGCGCAACCCCTTCCTCTTGGCGCACCCTTCCGTTTTCTATCTATCCTATCTCTATGTTCTCTTTTATTGTTCATTGTGCGGTTCTTTCTCTGTTCGATATGGCTTCAAGCGATTGCCATTCACAAGCTTTGGCAACACCACCCCATCTAACTGCTGCAATTGAACTGCACCCCCAGAGGTAATAGAATTAACAAGATAGGGTCCTAACCAGTGCATCTGCAACTTACCTAGATGCTTCAAGAATTTGTTGTTGTAGAGTAGCACTAAATCTCCTTGCTGAAACTGTTTGTTTTTTATATGGCGATCATGCCACACCTTCTGTCGATCCTTCTCGACGCGCTGATGGAATCCTGCAATAAAACAGTCTTCTTCAAGCTTTGTTAACTGCGATGCACGTTCTTCTAGCATGACTTCATCATCCATGCCTGTTGAGGCTGCAATGCGCAAACTAGGAACGATGTACTCCATAGGCATGACTGCCTCTTGCCCATATACCAATTTGAACAGTGTTTGCCCCGTCAATCTCTTGCAAGTGGTGCGATATGCCCATAGCATAGCTGGAATTTTCAAATCCCAATCATCTCGGTTAGCATTACATACCTTTGTAAGCGCATGCTCCAAGATTTTGTTAAAGGCTTCTGCGGTCCCGTTTGGCTGCGGGTGATATGGTGTACTTTTCTTGTGTTGTATCTACAGTTCCTCCGTCAGTGCTCGTACTATGCGAATGATAAAATGGCTGCCCTGGTCACTCATCAATACTCTTGGACATCCAAACCGCGTCACAATGTGATCAAATAGAAATCTTGTTGCTGTCACAGCATTGCAGTCCACAACTGGGGCAACCTTCGCCCATCTTGTTAAGTAGTTTGTTGCTATGATTATGTACCACACACCAGTTCATTTTCCGGGTGGGTTGATTGGACCCATGAAATCCACAACCCATTTATCAAAAGGTTGCAAAGTCACCTACGAAACTAGCGGCATCTCATCTTGTCGGGATGGATTCCCAGTGTGTTGACATACATCACAGCTTCCCTCATAATCTGTCACATCGTTGTGGACGGCAGGCCACCAAAGACCTGCGCGAAGCACCTTCCTTGCTATTGCAGGACCCCCGTAGTGCCCCCCAACGAATCCTGCATGTGCTTCCTCTAAGATCTGCACTTGTTCATGTGGTAGGACACATCGCCTCAAGATTTCACCTGGTCGCAGCTTATACAGGTGCCCAATAATCAACTGATAATCATAAGCTTTAACCACCAACTGCTTATTTTGACTTGTGGAAAGTTCTTCTAGTGTGATTCTTGTTGCCAAGAACTGGATTATTGGGGCATAATGGTCGTCTTCCATGTCAACTTGAAATAATTGCCCATCAGGCAGTCCATATTCAATATTAGTAGGCTCTTTGCCTATTTCAATTCTGGATAAATGATCGGGGCCAACATTCAAGCGACCCGACTTTACAATTATTTCAAAATCGAACTCCTGAAAGAGAAGTAACCAACAGCATATCAGGTACTTCAAAGCATAGTGGTTAGTAAACATCTTGAAGTGGCCACCTAAGAGGTAATGTCTGAATTTTTGTAGCGCATAGACTATCGTTAGACCTTCGCGCTATGTGGTCATGTAATTCCTCTTAGCGAATGACAGCTTCCGACTAGTGAAAGCAATTGGGTGATCAGAATCTCCTTCTCTGGGTTGTGTAAGCACTACTCCTAGCACAACAGAAGATGCATCAACATGCACATGGAATTCTTTGTTCCAATCTAGGAATACAAGTATCAGTGTTGAATCCATCTTGGCCTTTAGTGTGCCAAAGCTACCTTGACATTCTGGACTCCAGATAAATACGACATCCTTCTTCAGTAGTTTCTCCATCGGGGGTGTGATTGCAGCATATCCTTTAATAAATTTGCGATAGTATCCAGTGTGCCCCAGTGTTGCCCTGAGCATCTTTACATTGGTCGGTGGTGGCAAGCTCAAAATGAGTGTTATATTTGCAGGGTCAACCAGTAATCCTTGATTGCACACAATGTGACCCAGCAGGATCCAAAATGGTGCGCAGAAAATGCACATCTTGGAGTTCAGCGCAATCTGATGCTGTCGACACCTCTCCAGCATCATTCGAAGATTCTCCAAATGATCCTTGATTAGGCCATACACTGTCTAATCATCCATATACACTTGTAGGAACTTTTGAATGAAATCTTTAAATGTTGCGACAACAACTCGGGAAAAGACTACGGGTGTGTTCTTCAACCCAAATGGCATCACCGTGTACTGGAAGCAGCCCCACTCAATGACAAAGGTAGTTTTGTGTCGATCCTCCTTAGTGATTATGATCTGGTGATAACCAGAGAATCTGTTTGTGAAAGAGTACATTTCTTGACCTCCTACTCCTTCAAGTACCTCATCAGTGAATGAGGTTGGAAATGGGTCGTGCATACATGCATCATTCAATTTTCTTAAGTCGACACAAATATGAACTTCACCTGTTTTCTTGTCTTGGACCACCATGGGACTGATCCATTCTGATTCTTCTATCGGCTCAATGATTCCAGCATCCAACATCCAATCGAGTTCAGCCTTGACTCTTTCTTTGTATCGCAGATTCAAGCGATATGGACTCTATCGTATTGGTTTCACATCTGGTTTTAGTGGGATCTTCATTTCTCCTAGATCACCCAATATCCCCTTCATTTCTGAGAACTTACTTGGAAAGAGATCTTGAAATTCATGTAGCAGGTCTGTGATTTCGCCATGGTCTCCTCATCCCAATAGTCCCCAACACTTGTGAATTTTGGGTTTTCTTCTGTCCCAATGTTAACCTTTCTGATCTTCAATGGCTAACTCATGGGATCAGCTGGTACATTTGGTGCTACAACGTCCCTACTTCCTTTTGTCTCTGAAATATTGATATTATGTAGCTCATCATCATCTTCAGGTTCGCTAGACATGTTATAGCATTCCATTATTGATTGCATTTGGCACTACGCATGTGGATCCGCAGGGTATGCGACTGGTACAAATTTTAGAACCACGTCCCGAATAATATGAAGTGCATTATTAACGTCGGGGTTAGCATCTGCAAAATGAAAGGTCTATGCAAAGCAAATCGTCAGCTCCTCCCAAGTGGTGATGTCCCATCGCATCTCCGCTGATACATACCGTGATCTTGGCATTTCATCTAGGGTGTGAATAAAGGCATGGACCCATTCATCCTTTGGTCGCGATGCCCACATTGTTTGGCATTCTATTAAATGGTCGTTAGGGTCATTTCATCCATCATACTGCCCAACGTGGTATTCTTCTGCATTGCCGAAGCAAACGATCATCAAGCGTCGACACTGGGCCCCCAGTAATTATCTTTTTGTGAGTTTCCCACCAGCGTGTTGTGGTAGACTTCAGTGCTTCCTCCAGTTCCAGCAATTGCTGCGGTTCTAATACCTTTCTTCAAATTCCCTTAAGAACGCAAAATGTTCAGGCAGTCCTTCATAACCTGGTAATTCTATAATATCAGTCGCAACATGGCGCAATGACTGTATGCTTAATCCACACTTCCTAAAGGACACCTCATGCATTCGATTTTTCCAATTCTCCAGGGCATCCTCAGAATCAGAAGACGCATAACTGGTGTTGCGCTAACCGAGTTCTCTGTCAATCATGGGGTGAGCGCAATCTTTAGAGATATTGTAGGCATGATCCCACCCCCTAACAAATTCATCTTTTACTGGTTCAATGTATCGCTGGCCTTCATCAGGGTCCATCGGTGCAATGACCCGAATGTCTTGGTTTTCAAAAGTCATCATCAGGTTTTTGAAGTTAATGACTGGCATGCTATCATTGGCCCATCCAACTCCTAGCAGAGCGGGGTAGGAGCCTTCACCATTAACAAATTCAATTACGTAAAAATCAGCATGGGTTCTCATACCTTCAACATCTACGACCAGGTTAGATACACGTCCAATTAGTTGCACCTTCGTCTGATTAGCTAATTGCAGCTACACCGGGGACCATCCCAATGTCGGTTGCCCCATCCTTTCCCATGTCTGTTTTGTTAGTATATTTACATCTGACCCTAAATCCATAATGACCGTGTCGACTTCATAGTCTCCAATCTGAATATTCATACGCATCTCCTTGCCTATGTTTTTCTTATGTAAAGAGTTCACAGCGGACTCCTTACCTGGGCAACGCAATAAATTTTCAATCTCGACCAAAGCGTTTGGGTCTTTTTCTAGCGATAAACAACTCTCAAAGAAGTGTTGCAAGGTACCATGTTGTCGCGATGGTCCAGCCTCTAATGTAGAATCAAAAGCGGGAGGTGTTTTAATGACAGGTGACTTACCAAGATTTCTTCCGATCTCATCCCGTGCTCCAAAAAATTTCTCCTTTTCAATTGCGATATCGAATGGTACCTTCTTCTGTCCATCCAGTCAAATTTGTGGGTGGGGCTCGTCCTCTCCTGTTGTGGCTCTAGCGCGGGTGACAACGGCAACGTCAACATCTGTTGTTTTGGGCTCTGTTGAGATCGTTGTTACCATCGATCATTGATTCTGGTTCATTGGGGGATTCTGAGTTAGCGACAGATTCCGGTTCAACAGGGTTCATAGGTTGGTTCATCTTTTGATTCTGGATTGGAACTTGATTCTGGGTCGGTAACTGGTTCTGGTTTTGTAGTTGATTCTGAGTTTGGACCTGGTTTGAGCTCTGCAACTGAGGCATGTTCCCAGCCTGCCATCTTGTGATTAACTGTGGGCAGTTTTCGACTGTGTGATCGATTGTTGTGCAATATGTACATGAGCATTGCAAGTGTGGGAAATCTCTCTGATAGTTCCCATATACCCCATAATTGTAACACTGGACTGATCCGCGACCTCGTCTGAAGCCTCCTCCTCTTCCTCGGAATCCTCCCTATTGCTAGTATTGTGGCTGAGCCATCTATTACAGTATGGGATTCAACTATTGCTGAACATACTATGCAGCTTGAACGTACTACAACTACAGCTGGGGCATCATCATTTGATTGTACTGCGGCTGCTGCGCAAATTGCGGCTATGGTGTGAACTGTGGCTGCGGCTACGACTTGACATATACGACACCATGGTACACTGCCGCAACTTAATGGGTTTGGTGCTCCTAAAACTACATAATTTCAAAAACTGGGGCAGTTATCTTTGGTGTGTTCGTCTGTGTGACACCAAGTGCACCAAAGATCGTCATGATCTTCCTTCACCTTCTTGATGTCTTGTAGCTGAAGCGTTGGTCCCAGACTCATTGGGAAACTGCTTAATCTCTTTCAACTCAGTAATGTATTGAGCCTTAGACTTAGTATTTTGGAATTATTCGATCAGTTTCAGTCGAAATTCATCCAATGTTTTTGCAGGCGTCCCCATAGGAACTTGAATGAATTTCATGAACCAATCTAGTGCACGACCCCGCAAGGTAGTCGCTAGTTGGCCCTTCTTGACATCATCATCGGTGGCCTGTCTAACAGTCCACATGCCTCACAAAGGAACCAGTACTGCTTGGGATCATCCATCTTATTCCCATGGAACAAAGGTAACTTAGTATTGTCTCCCGCCATCCTCGGCCTTCTTCCTATAGATCTTGATCTACTGCTAGAATGTTGTTGACATGTCGGGCAAGCCAACATAGAATTCGTGTTTCTTCCTGAGTTTGAAGTGGTGTGCGGAGGCGTGGGAACGTTGTTGCTAGGGTTTGATCTTACCGTTGTCCTGGGCGTAGTCTGGGTCTATTCGTCCTCTTCATCACTGTAGGGTTGCTTCGTCCCATGTGGTTGTCCTTCGCAATTTTGCATTTTGATCGTAACAGGACCTTCCCCTATGCTCTACCTCTTCTCCTGTCGAAACCTTGCTCCTCCCCTTGTACAACTAATTTCTTCCTCAGCTTCCCTCACAGTCTCGCCAAAACTTGCACCAATCTACCCCTTACCTTCCCATTGGTCTCCCCCCTTTAGTCGCAGTATCCACCATCTCCGCACACCAGATTTTGACTACTCTAGGTGCATCTTCAGTATGCCCTTTTCAAATACCAACATTTTAATTGACAACTGTAGAGATAATAAGAACCTACCTCTGGGCTCGTTGAAAGATTTTATTTTTGCTTCGCTGTAATACTTGGTAGTGTCAACTACAAACTTCTATAATGTAGCCTTCTAGGATACTATCCAACCAGACCTCAACAGCTCGCGACGCTCTGTTGTCAGTTTCTTACAGGTCTTGGATCAATTCAAGGGTCCAGGATGTTGGTTCTCCTCCTTGTAAATTTGTCTTCTTGTATGTAAACTATGCCAACCACTCGTATAGTATAATGGGAAACTCATAGAAGAAATAATTGTGAGGACCGTCGTGTATGTAGTTCGCCAACCACTTGTCTGTGGTCAATCCCAGGTTTTGATTTTCTGCTTTAGCAAATTCTTGCAGCTTCTGGTCAAACCAATATTGGATTTATGGTCGCGTCGGATGCCACATCCCCTCCTCTCAATCACAACAAGGTCCTGACAACGAAACCATTTGTTGGCTCAACCCTCAACCAACAAACCCCAATCGACAGGGGTCCAACTCTGTCGACACTCGACTCGTCGCGATCTCTCTTAGCATCAGCCTAGATAGGTTTTACCCTATCCAGCAACACTGGCAAAGTGGATGAGGTCTCATCCGAGATGTTCAAGGGAGGGCTGATGGAATCAAGTTTCCACAGTATAGAAGAGGGTTAGGGCATCAACGGTTCATCAACTTAGCAACCAGATCAGATCAAATTCTTCATAAGAACCAGTCATTATTGCGCATCATTCATTCATAACCGTAACAGATCTAGATCGAAAAACATGACAGCATTCATAAAGGGAAAAAACATAGCATCATAGATCCATATTTCGGATTCGCTTAGCGTTCATCATAAAAAAATAGAAAGATAATAAAGATAAAGAAGACAATGACGATTTAGATCAGCATCTGTCTTATCATATTACTTTTGCACATCCACCCACAGATGAAAACAGATAACAATTCATCTACAATAGTTCAATTGTTCTGAGATATATTCATTCACAATTCTTCTTTATATATATAGGCTTGCGCCTTTACATTCATGGTCCACTTTTAGCTAACTCCTAACTAATTTAACTGACTAATGACCAATATCCACAAAAAATGGTCACCAAGTACAAAAAGTGACAAAAATAATCAAAAGTAGTATATCTTCCACCTATCGCGCTATCTTTGTCTTGCGCGGTGTCTTCTGAGCTTGCGCAACATCCGCAATGTTGTGCAACTTACCCCAACCCCTTGCCAACACATGTATGGGTTCAACCAAATAGTGACTCAAGGTGATCACAACAAAGCATATATTTGGTCGGATATTTGTTAGATACATCAATGAACCAATAATATTACTGTACAGTGTCGCATCCACTAATTTTGACAAAGCATCAACCAAGAACTTCAAGTCTGTATCCATGGTTGTGGCCATGGCTTTACATTCCAGCATATCAAACATTTTCAGGATTTCTATTGCATACTTCCCTTGGTTATGAAATATTCCTTATGGGCTTTGCCATACTTGAAGGCCTATAAAATAATGCATCAAGCCAAGCTCTTTCATCTTAATTTTTGCAGCGAGCTTCTTCTTACACTCTGAGATTTGCTTCCCATTACTTATCAAGAATAAATCATCCACATACAACAATAATGTGGTAGGTTCATCATCCATAACCTTGAAGTAAAGGTTAGGATCAACATTGCTTTTGGTAAAGCCCGAGCTCGTCATAAAACTATTGATTCTTCCATACTGAGCTCTTAGAGCTTGCTTCAATCCATGCAAAGCCTTCTTCAGCTTATAGACAAGTGTCCTTTTCTATTCGACTTCAAAATCTTGTGGTTGTTCTATGTACACTTCTTCTTCAATAACACCATTTAGGAAGGATGTTTTCACATCCATCTGGTGTAACTTCCATTTCATTTTGGCTGCAAGTGCCATGATGGTTCTGATAGAAGTGTACCTTGCTACATGAGAAAATGTCTCTTCATAATCGATTGCTTCCTTTTGAGAGAATCCATGGGCCACAAATCTGGCTTTGTATTTCTCCATACTTCCACCGGTTGTATGTTTTATCTTGTAGATCCATTTGGAAGATACCACACTTTTAAATTTTGGTTTGGGAACTACTTCCCACACATCATTCTTGATTATGGCTTGGTATTCTTTCGTCATGGCTTCTACCTATTCTTTCTTTTGAACAAATGCCTCAAAACAAGGGGAACCCAGGTTGGATTTCTCTTGTGGGAGATATTCATGTGGGGATGTTCTTGGGGCTCCAACATATCATGTTCTTCAGGAATCTCATCATCAGGAGAAGGTGCAACTTCTTTCATCGGTTCTGCTATAACTTCTTCATATATTTCTTCAAGTTGGCACTTTCTCGATTTATTAGGAGTTGTATCTTCATCAAAGGTTACATCCTTGTTAATTTCCATATGATGGTAACCTGATATATAGATTTTGAAGGCCTTGGAGACCTCACAGTCTCCAACAAATATTCCTTTCTTTCTGAAATAATCCAACTTGGTTCTTTTCTCTTTTGGAATATGAACAAACATTGGACAACCAAATATCTTATGGTGACTTACCTTTGGTTTCTTTCATGTGAACATTTCTTCAGGGGTTCTGAACCCAAGTGCACCATGGGATATTATGTTTTGGACATATTATGTTGTCCTTATTGCTTTATCCCATAAATGCATAGGAAGATATTGACCATGGATCATAGTATTCATTGCTTCCATAATTGTTTGGTTCTTCCTTTCAGCAACACCATTATGTTGTGGATTATATGGAGTGGTAAGTTCCCTCTTAATCCCGACATCTTTGCAAAAGTTTCCAAATTCATTTGAAGTATACTCTCCTCCATTATCTTACTTTAGTTTTTTGATATTTCTTTCTGAAAGATTCTCTACCAAGGCTTTGAATTCCTTGAACTTTCCAAACACTTCATATTTTTTATTTCAAAAAGCAAACCCAAGTCTTGCGAGAGTAATCATCAATGAATGCTACATAATATACATACCCACTTAAAGATGTTGAGGGAATTGGACTGCATACATTTGAGTGAATAAGTTATAATATTCCTTCTAACTTGGTGTCGCTCTTCGGAAATGGATTCTTTATGTTCTTTCCTTTCACACATCCTTTACATACTCCTTCATGGTCAATCTTTAGATCTGGTAGACCTATGACTACCTTGCTAACACGTGGTAAGGCTTTGTAGTTTATGTGAGAAATCCTTCTATGCCATAGTTCACATGGACTTGTAGCTTCATGAATTAAGGTTGCTTCTGAGTGACCTTTTAATTTATACAAACCACCATCTTCTGTCCTAATGACATATGCATCTTCTAGATATTTTCCTCTGTGCCACATAAGAACTTCACCATCTATAAAGGCAACCTTGGATCCTTTCTTATCTAAGGATAAAATATAAAGTATGTTCTTCTTCAATCCTGGCACATATAACACATCCTTCATCTTCATCGGGGTTCCTGAATCAAGCTTGTATGTGGCTTCTCCTATTCCCTTAATGGATATTGATAGTCATCTCCTAGTGAAACTTTATGAGAAGATTCCTTTTCTTCAAGACTGGAGAGAGTCTTCTTCTGACATATCATGTTCTTTGAAGCACCACTATCAATTAACCACGTGTCATTTCCAAGTGACATAGACCCAAAGAGAGCAGAGAATAAAATATATTCTTCAATTTCCTCCTTTGCTAACTTCGCCTTCTTCTATTAAATGAGCATGTTGTATTTTGTTATTCTTCCTCTTATATTCGTCTTTTCTTGTTGGAGAATTTATGGCAATGTGTCCTATCTTATCCCAATGGTAACATTGATATGAGGAGAAATCATTTTGCATGTAATCTCCCTTTTTGTTATTTTTCAACTTCTTAGGAAGATAAGACACCTTATGAATTTCCTTCTTGAAATGATGTTTTCCTTTTCTTCTTCTAGTACGAGTAGCTAGAGCATGGACATCATCTCTAAATAGTGCTTCTCGGTTTGCTACTTTCTCTTGAACACGTTCTTCCTATAGGATATCAAATTGTAGCCTTTCCTTCCTTGCACAAATTGTCTGGATGTAAGAATCCCATAGTCTAGTAAGACCATTAAGGGCGGTCATTACTACTTCATCTTCATCAATCTTGTCTTCAATTGCTTCTACTTGTTCTTTGAATTGAGAAACCCTTGTCAAGTATTCTTGGATAGATTCACCCTTACTCTTCTTTGTACTTTTGAGTTGGGCTCACAAATTCATCTTTCGATCGGTGTTTCTTCCTTCATACATTCTTGATATGGCATCAAACATCTCCTTAGGTGTGTCCTTGGAGGACACTTGAGGAATCAAGTGATCCTTGATAGAATCTGCTATGATCCTCTTGGCTCTTATCATGCCCTTATTTTACTTTTCCTTTGCTTCATCTTCTTCGGGCTCCGATAAAACTTCCTTGATGAACTTTGCAAGATCATTCTCTTATGTATTGAGTCATATTATGTATTTCCAAGCATGAAAAATTTCTATGCCTTCCAACTTGTCATCAAGCTTAGTACTAGGATATATATATATGTGTGTGTGTGTGATCTATTATGATAATCATGTAAGGTGTTGCCTCACGAGTGGTATCAGAGTGAGGTCGCTCAAGCTTTCAGCTCTTCTCTTTCATTCTCCACTCCACCTCCATTCATGCTAATCCATTTCCTCTGCGACTATCGTTGTCCTCCCATCACTCACTCCAGCCATCTGTCTTGTGTTCCCACCTCCGCTGCTCCCTACTCACACCACAACACGTTGCTCCACTCCCAACGCAACCACTCTAATGCTCATTGCTCCACTCCCCC
Source organism: Pseudotsuga menziesii (assembly GCA_001517045.1). NCBI lineage: Eukaryota > Viridiplantae > Streptophyta > Pinopsida > Pinales > Pinaceae > Pseudotsuga > Pseudotsuga menziesii. Next base: position 791,697 of record LPNX010220487.1, read on the forward strand.
AATTGCTTCCCGCCATCCACTTGATCATGCCCTCCATTTCCGAACAGTCTGCCGCATCCAACTTCCAAGCTCCCCCAATCTCCACGCCTCACTCCCGTGCGTGGTATTATACATACATACATACATACATATATATATATATATACCACACACACAAACACACACACACACACACACACACACACACACACATATATATATATATACATACATACATATATGTATGGGGACTCGTTGTTCTGCTGCAAAACGCTAAAGGTTGCAGCGCTGGGGAGAATGTGTACTATCATGAAGAGGATTGGGCCTAGTCTGACCTATCTAGCCATACACATTTACTTCTCTTCTATTAACCATACCAACGCTTCTCTTACACTAATCTCCCTTTCTTCATAATTTAACACAACAGATCCCCTCGTTGGAACTACAATTGCTTCTCCAAGGACAATTATCGTCAACACTCTTTTGAAGTTGGGTTTGTTATCCACAACACGATTCTCCCACTCTCATAACAAACTTGATGCATTACTATGAGTCTTAAGTTAAAAACATGACAAGGTTGCAACTTAAACAAGAGCTTACACAAGGTTGAGTCTTTGAATCCATTTCTCTAGAACTCTCCCCAACCCAGAGCTTACACCATCTTCCGTTTGAATTCATTCACGAGGGTTGCAACCATGGTTCAGTACAGTTTCATTTTTCACATAAAAAAATATAGATGTTTGCTATTAACCTTCAAAGAAAAATTCTCGATTATATAACAATTCACACAGTGACATTTGAAGTTAAAGATTATAACAATACTCCTTCCAACCATCCAATCTGTGTTAAGATGAACAATCCATAAACCACCCCATCTTGGTTTAGATGAACTATTCTTAAAATTCACCATTTGATAAACCATTAATAGAGTTCATCTTGTGGCTTGTGATTTTTTTAGGTCATGGGCGAAGTTCATGTTGTGGCTTGTTGTGATTGTTTTTTAAGGTCATGAGCGGAATGGTAATTAAAATAGAATGAAATTCTGATGAACTATTCATCAAGTTCATCTTGTGGCTTGTGATTTTTTTAGGTCATGGGCGAAGTTCATGTTGTGGCTTGTTGTGATTTGTTTTTTAGGTCATGAGCAGAATGGTAATTAAAATAAAATAAAAGAATTTCACTTACATAACTCTCTCGCAGTATAGATTCAATAGGTTAAATAATATCTCTAGCCTCACGCTAAGACAGACTACACTCCTCTTGCCTCCCACCGAGAGGAGCATAGACCATTTTTAACAAATCACTATCTATCGAGTTCTCGCCCACCTGATCGTGTTTCCTTTTTTTTGCAATACTGGGATAAACCCTAGCATGCCAAACCCTAAACCCCAATAATTTCTCTGAAACTATTAGTAGCCCATAGTTTCCATCGTCTTCCATTTGAATCCATTTCTCTGAAACTCTCTCCAGCCCAGAGCTTACACCATGTTCCGTTTGAATTCATTCACGAGGGTTGCAACAATGGTTTAGTACAATTTTAAAAGGATAATGGTGGTGTCGATGGCGAAGGACTTCGTAGACATAATCCTCTCACAGACGCACTGCCAGACTCCCACTATCGTTCACAAGGGCTATGCCATCATGCGTCTCCGCCAATTTTACATGCGAAAGGTGAAGTTCACTCAACATAACTTCCATGATAAGCTATCCACCATCATCAATAACTTTCCCCGCCTCGACGACATCCATCCCTTCTATGGAGATTTATTGAATGTTTTATATGGCAAAGATCACTACAAACTGGTCCTCGGTCAAATTAACATTGCCCGTAATCTCATCTCTAAAGTTGGCAAAGACTATATCCGGTTGATCAAGTATGGGGACTCGCTGTACCGCTGCAAAACCCTAAAGGTTGTAGCGCTAGGGAGAATGTGTAATATCATGAAGAGGACTGGGCCTAGTCTAGCCTATCTAGCCATGAACATGTACTTCTCTTCTATTAGTCATACCAACGCTTCTCTTACACTGATCTCCCTTTCTTTATAATTTAACCCAACAAATCCCCTCGTTGGAACTACAATTGCTTCTCCAAGGACAATTATAGTCAACACTCTTTTGAAGTTGGGTTTGTTATCCACAACATGATTCTCCCACTCTCATAACAAACTTGATGCACCACTATGAGTCTTAAGTTAAAAACATTACAAGGTTCCAACTTAAACAAGAGTGCACAACCACCACTAAATTAATACACACAAAATTTTGATTACATATGGCTCAATACATACATACAAACATTTAAAAAAACCTTCAAATGGTTTGTATTATGCTTTAAGAAAAAAAATTATAGTTACAAGCATTATCAACTTCTACAATAGAAAAGAAAAGGAAATGTGCCCTCTAGTCTAAGTTTATGATGGGCTTACATTCACAAACTTAAACCCAAATCATTACCCATAAATTATTTTTGCCTTCTATGCTTCATCAGTTGGGTTCTTCATCTTCTTCTCCCATGGTTCTCCTTCTTTGGTCTCTTTCCTTCTTCATGTAGTTGTCTTCTTATTTTACTCCTACATCTAAGAAAGCCTCCTTTCTTCTAAATTATGGCTATGACCTTCTCCTCTACTCTCTCTCAACTCCCCCGCTTATTCCTCCTTTTTTTGTTTTGAAAAACCTTCAAAGTAAACCTAATTTTTTGAATGATTATACCGTCTTTAGTGGTCAATTAAATGAATTTGAACGAGACTCCACCAAAATTTAACCACATAACTCATCCCACCTAAATTCGTAAATTGAATTTAACTTGCCTTCCATAATTTTCAACTATCATTGTGAATGATAATTATGGTCCATGAGGCCCACATAACACACAAAAAAAACAAGAATCATCAAAATCATTAGATGGAGGGGAGTAGATTTGACAATTGAAATATTTTCAAGAGAAAAGGCAACACATATTTCAAGATTATGCTAATGCCTAAAATAACATCAATCGTGTGATCACGAGGGAAGATATTAATGGCCGAGGTGAATTACAGAGGGGAAAGGCCATTGACATTGGTTGTTCTCAAGAGTTTCAAAATGAATGAGGATCACCCATTTGAATCAGCAACTCCTACATTAGGCACCCTTCATCTTCGACAACTTTTTGATTACCATGATCTGCTTAATGACAAAGGCAAGATAAACCTTTGTGCAGACCTTCAAGATCAGATCAATGGCCCAATCATTTTCTTTGTCAAGTTTAAGAGACTCCATCGGTTATTTGTGTAGACGCAACTTAACAAATAGGGTGGGAACTCTTTAATTTTCTCAACTGGTCACTTGTTGGTTCATGTACTAGTGAAAACAATTAGCCAATGAAAAATGCATTGATCGACATTCCATGAATATTTATCTCAATTTGGTAGCCATAACTGTATCTAGGAGAAATAAGGCTGGTCTTAGCTATGCGTGCTCATCTAATAGTGGACCAACTTCATGGAACAACACATAGTATCAATTTGCTTCAAAGAATTTGATATCCATTATGAAATCCCATTGGGTTGATTATGCAAGAAATTAACAAGGTTCTACGCTAGTAGCAGTGTTTCACGAGGTACAAGTAGATAGGGTGTTGGTGGGTAGGGATTACAAGTGAGCCAAACCTAGATAGCATATCACAAGTCCAATTGATAAGGTTTATTTGGACGTGAACCAAGCGAGGGACTTGCATTGAAAGAATAGTAGACGTGGCAAGCTAAAGAGGCAAAGGGATGCTACTTTGAATCTCATGTCTGCAATAAAATGTTGAATTGGAAAAAGCATGTAGAAGCACATTAAATTTTGTTTTGGAGTCGTGGAAAATGGTTGGAAAACCATTAATTCAAGTTACATACATAATAACACAAGCACTCAACTTCATAGTCTTGCTGTTGCTTTCCCTTCTTCGTTAGGTTTGTTGTAAGTGGTTTCCCTATTCATCTCAATCTTAGTCTTAAAGTTCTAAAGCTCCTTTTTCTTACTTTTAATTGAAGAGTATAAAGATTGACAAAGCCAATGAATGACATTGGTTGAGAGAGAGAGAGAGAGAGAGAGAGTTAATTGATGAAATATAATAAACAAGTAAGTATATGAAATTCCCCATCTTTTTCTTTTATTTGAGGGTATTTGATGGATTAATGATTGTTCTTGTTTCTGTCATGGAACATTGGACTTAACTCCTAGATTGATAGTGCATATGTGCTGAGCTAGAGAGACCTTAAATTTATCTTTAGATTGCAACCCAAAAATCAACCTTGTTTAAAAGTGAATAAGAAACATCCCATATTGTATTGCTTTCTTCCATTTCTTCATTTGAAATGGGGTGAGCAAATTGCATATAGCTTATGCAATGTATAACTATGGTGGTGCAACCACAACCATCAAAGTCTACATATGTCTATCATACCGATAACCACACCGCCATTGTCACAACCACAAAAAATACAAACTCTATCATACCTCTCAAAAAAGCATTGTAAGCTTATAATATGAAAAATGCATTTTAAAAGAAAATGCTAGAAAAAAATTTAAAGATATAAATATTAATTCATTAACATTACTAATCTCAGAATGATTTGCAATTCTTAACTCAAAAAACAACAAACTAATTTACCATATGAAACCAAATAAAACATAAAAGTGGTTCAATGTAAATATAAATAAAGTGTTTTAAATTTTTAACTAAAACTATAAGGTGAACAATTTCATTTTTCACATAAGAAAATATAGATGTTTGCTATTAACCTTCAAAGAAAAATTCTCGATTATATAACAAGTCACACAGTGACATTTGAAGTTAAAGATTATAACAATACTCCTTCCAGCCATCCAATCTTTGTTAAGATGAACAATCCATAAACCATCCCATCTTTGTTTAGATGAACTATTCTTAAAATTCACCATTTGATAAACCATTCATAGAGTTCATCTTGTGGCTTGTGATTTTTTTTATTATCATGGGCAAAGTTCATGTTGTGGCTTGTTGTGATTGTTTTTTAAGGTCATGAGCGGAACGGTAATTAAAATAGAATGAAATTCTGATGAACTATTCATCAAGTTCATCCTGTGGCTTGTGATATTTTTAGGTCATGGGCGAAGTTCATGTTGTGGCTTGTTGTGATTTGTTTTTTTAGGTCATGAGCGGAATGGTAATTAAAATAAAATAAAAGAATTTCACTTACTTAACTCTCTCGCAGTATAGATTCAATGGGTTAAATAATATCTCCAACCTCACGCTAAGACACACTACACTCCTCTCGCCTCCCACCAAGAGGAGCATAGACCATTTTTCACAAAGCACTATCTATCAAGTTCTCGCCCACCTGATCGTGTTTCCGTTTTTTTTGCAATACTAGGATAAACCCTAGCATGCCAAACCCTAAACCCCAATAATTTCTCTGAAACTACTAGTAGCCCATAGTTTCCACCGTCTTCCATTTGAGTCCATTTCTCTGAAACTCTCCCTAGCCCAGAGCTTAGACCATCTTCTGTTTGAATTCATTCACAAGGGTTGCAACAATGGTTCAGTACAATTTTAAAAGGATAACGGTGGTGCCAACCATGAAGGAATTCGTGGACATAATCCTCTCGTGGACGCAGCACTAGACTCCCACTGTCATTCACAAGGGCTATGCCATCACGTGTCTCCGCCAGTTTTACATGCGAAAGGTGAAGTTCACTCAACAGAACTTCCACGATAAGCTGTCCACCATCATCGATGAATTTCCCCGCCTCGATGACATCCATCCCTTCTATGGAGATTTATTGAATGCTTTATATGGAAAAGATCACTACAAACTGGCCCTTGGTCAGATTAACACTGCCCGTAATCTCATCTCTAAAGTTGGCAAAGACTATATCCGGTTGATCAAGTATGGGGACTCGCTGTACCGCTGCAAAAACCTAAAGGTTGCAGCGCTGGGGAGAATGTGTACTATCATGAAGAGGATTGGGCCTAGTCTGGCCTATCTAGCCATACACATTTACTTCTCTTCTATTAGCCATACCAACGCTTCTCTTACACTAATCTCCCTTTCTTCATAAGTTAACCCAACAAATCCCCTCGTTGGAACTACAATTTCTTCTCGAAGGACAATTATAGTCAACACTCTTTTAAAGTTGGGTTTGTTATCGACAACACGATTCTCCCACTCTCATACCAAACTTGATGCATTACTGTGAGTCTTTAGTTAAAAACATGACAAGGTTGCAACGTAAACAAGAGTGCACAACCACCACTAAATTAATACACACAAAATTTTGATTACATATGGCTCAATACATACATATAAACCTTTAAAAACCTTCAAATGGTTTGTATTATGTTTTAAGAAAAAAAATTATAGTTACAAGCATTATCAACTTCTACAATAGAAAAGAAAAGGAAATGTGCCCTCTAGTCTAAGTTTATGATGGGCTTACATTCACAAACTTAAACCCAAATCATTAGCCATAAATTATTTTTGCCTTCTACGTTTCATCAGTTGGGTTCTTCATCTTCTTCTCCCGTGGTTCTCCTTCTTTGGTCTCTTTCCCTCTTCATGTAGTTGTCTTCTTCTTTTACCCCTGCATCCAAGAAAGCCTCCTTTCTTCTAAATTATGTCTATGACCTTCTCCTCTACTCCCTCTCAACTCCTCCGCTTATTCCTCCTCCTTTTTTTTTGAAAAACCTTCAAAGTAAACCTAAATTTTTGAATGATTATACCGTCTTTAGTGGTCAATTAAATGAATTTGAATGAGACTCCACCAAAATTTAACCACATAACTCATCCCACCTAAATTCGTAAATTGAATTTAACTTGCCTTCCATAATTTTCAACTATCATTGTGAATGATAATTATGGTCCATGAGGCCCACATAACACAAAAAAAACAAGAATCATCAAAATCATTAGATGGAGGGGAGTAGATTTGACAATTGAAAGATTTTCAGGAGAAAAGGCAACACATATTTCAAGATTATGCTAACCTCTAAAATAACATCAATCGTGTGATCACGAGGGAAGATATTAATGGTCGAGGTGAATTATAGAGGGGAAAGGCCATTGACATTGGTCGTTCTCAAGAGTTTCAAAATGAATGAGGATTGCCCATTTGAATCAACAACTCCTACATTAGGCACCCTTCATCTCCGACAACTTTTTGATTACCACGATCTGCTTAACAAGAAAGGAAAGATAAACCTTTGTACGGACTTTCAAGATCAGATCAATGGCCCAATGCTTTCTTTGTCAAGTTTAAGAGACTCCATCAGTTATTTGTGTAGCCACAACTTAACAAATAGGGTGGGAGCTCTTTAATTTTCTCAACTGGTCACTTGTTGGTTCATGTACTAGTGAAAACAATTAGCCAATGAAAAATGCATTGATCGACATTCCATGAAGATTTATCTCAATTTGGTAGCCATAACTGTATCTAGGAGAAATAAGACTGGTCTTAGCTGTGCGTGCTCATCTAACAGTGGACCAACTTCAAGGAACAACACATAGTATCAATTTGGTTCAAAGAATTTTATATCCATTATGAAATCCCATTGGTTGATTATGCACGAAATTAGCAAGGTTCTACGCTAGTAGCAGTGTTTCACGAGGTACAAGTAGATAGGGTGTTGGTGGGTAGGGATTACAAGTGAGCCAAACCTAGATAGCATATCACAAGTCCAATTGATAAGGTTTATTTGGACGTGAACCAAACGAGGGACTTGCATTGAAAGAATAGTAGACAGGGCAAGCTAAAGAGGCAAATAAATGTTACTTTGAATCTCATGTCCGCAATAAAATGTTGAATTGGAAAGTGCATGTAGAAGCACATTAAATTGTGTTTTGGAGTCATGGAAAATGGTTGGAAAACCATTAATTCAAGTTACATACGTAATAACACAAGCACTCAACTTCATAGTCTTGTTGTTGCTTTCCCTTCTTCGTTAGGTTTGTTGTAAGTGGTTTCCCTATTCATCTCAATCTTAATCTTAAAGTTCTAAAGCTCTTTTTTCCTACTTTTAATTGAAGAGTATAAAGATTGACAAAGCCAATGAACGACATTGGTTGAGAGAGAGAGAGAGAGAGAGAGAGAGAGAGAGAGAGAGAGAGAGAGAGTTAATTGATGAAATAGAATAAGCAAGTAAGTATATGAAACTCCTCATCTTTTTCTTTTATTTGAGGGTATTTGATGGATTAATGATTGTTCTTGTTTCTGTTATGGCACATTGGACTTAACTCCTAGATTGATAGTGCATATGTGTTGAGCTAGAGAGACCTTAAATTTATCTTTAGATTGCAACCCAAAAATCAACCTTGTTTAAAAGTGAATAAGAAACATCCCATATTGTATTGCTTTCTTCCATTTCTTCATTTGAAATGGGGTGAGCAAATTGCATATAGCTTATGCAATGTATAACTATGGTGGTGCAACCACAACCATCAAAGTCTACATATGTCTATCATGCCGATAACCGTATTAGAGGAAATTTCAATTTAAAATGGGCCTTCTAAAAATAATATAAATTCCATGTTATCATGTATTAGCCAATGAAAATGCTTTAAAATTAAAAAATGGAGCACCTATTAAACAATTTTTTATCATATAATCTTGAAATAATAAAATATTTTAATAATTTTATTTATTTACTTTTGCCCCAAATTGTCTCGAATATTGAAATAATCTCTGCCCGAATTGCCCCAATCTGTCTTGGATATCCAAATAAAATTAATATGATAACTCATTCTCCACTAATCCTAATAAATGAGCATATTGGAGAAGTTAATGCATGGGAAGACTTCTTTTTACCAATATTAATTAGGCTAAGTTTTGTAATTAAATAAATTAATTTTTTCAAACCATAAATTTATGGTAATTTTAATAAAATAAATATATAAAAAGTATTAATGCGTGGAATGATATAGAAGCACAAAACACAATTAGGACTAATTCAACCTAACTATCTATGGAATGAGGAAACAATTAATATTAAACTTGACAAACTCTACATCAGATGCTTTCTATATCTTAAATGCACTATCCAGAAAAGACAATCTACACAGTCTCTTCTCAAGATAATCCTGGCCGTGGCTGCTAAGGGTAATCACACATCACTGTTAGGAACAACCAGCTATGGAATGCAAATCCATGATAACACCATTGTCTCTAAGTGTCAAATAGCTAGAAACAATATTCAAATTGCACATATTCTACATGTTGTAATCGTCGGTTACCAATACCAATCTTGTGCCTAGCAGTACTACAACAACAAAAACCCTCAAACAAACCACCAATATCCATGTGTCATCACTCAACAACACATAAGCCTATTCAATTGCCTTTATGGGAAACATGTACCTACTTTTTTTTTTCCGAATATAAACTCAAATATTTATTTGTTAATGATACCCTGCAGCACTGACTTATGTGTGGAAAACTGTTGGTAACCAACTATTATTTCCAATCACCCCCAAGGGTGCTTCTACCATACATTTCATATGGTAGACACACAATTTGTCCAAGGGCTCCTCTTCCTCTCTTTCAAGGCATGAATATTTTAGACGACCATATTTTTTGCACGCCCTAACCTTGAAAGGCATATTAACATAGTCCATCATTCCATTGGCGATTTTCCTGAAATTATTTATCGTAACATTCATTAAACTTCTTTCGTCATCCCGATATATATGTTAGTTGCAGGAGGATTTTATAGTTGTTCTTTCACTATATGTTGGACACAAGATGATTTTCTAGTCTTGTAAACATTTCCAAAATGCTACTTCATTTGTTGACATAAGTGAAATGGCAGCAAATATTAATTTTCAACACTAGTATACAAAATAATAGAAAAACATGATAAACAAACTTTCTTCCCTGATTTTCAAGAACCAAGAAACTGTCGAGATAGGCTTCTTCTGATTCCACAATGGATTGACCCATTCCCAACTATCAGTTGACCCTGAACTTGGTAAGGTTGTACTCAGACATGACCTTTGTGTCATGTCATCCACAATGAAGTCAATGACATAAAGCATGTTATGGATCCTTAAATCTCCTGCCCAGAAGCCCTTCCTGGGTTGTGTTGGGTTACTTCATTAAAACCTTTATTTACTTTATTATTACCATTTACAGACTCTCATTTTTTATTATGTTATGCATATTTTCTTAAGTCTACTGCCCAAAAGCCCTTCCTCTGGTTTATGGGTTGTGTTCATTGCAACCTTTATTTACATTATCATTACCATTACAGACTCTCATTTTTTATAATCCTACTTAATTTTCTGTTGTCTTGCTTGGTTGTTGCATTGCGGCCTTGATTTCCTTCATCATTCTAATTACCAAGTCCCATTTTTTATCATCTCACTCAATTTTATGTTTTAGTAGTTGGCTCTAGCTAGCTATCTTTTCATTGGTCTCCTCCATACTGGCAGTGTTTTCCCTAACAACCCCTGTAAAAGTGACTTTGATTGCCCACTCAAAATCTGTAACTGCCTTGAAGATGATGTATCTAGGTTTGCTTTGGCTTAGATGAGAAAAGATGGATGAGTCAAAAAGATGCCTCTACAACAAGAGCTCTCTGTTCCACCCAACCCTTCTCAATTCTTCAACCTTGTCACAAACTGGAAAAAGATGCAAAGCAGCATAGCATAATTTATGAGCATCAGTACATTTGGAGTATCAGGATTGCCTTGGCATCTGCTGTCTTTCTTTCCCCCATAGGCTTAGTGGATGAATGTCTTCCTTTTTCCTCTATGCATAGAAATACATGGGTCAACTGAATTGAAAAAAAACTGCAACAAAGAGGGAAAAGGACCATTTTATATATTGAACTCAAACATGTTAAACATGAACAAACATGATTATGGATCCTTAACTAAAACACCAAACAGGGGTCTCCAACAAGGTACCCACTATCATTAATTTTGTCATATTTTGATACAAAACTCAGTAGCATAAGAAGGCCCTGGGGATTTTGGGCCTTGAGACCTCTTACATATAGATATAGATCCTTCAAACCAAGGTCTTGAGAGAGTGCCTTTTAAGATGCTCGTGTTCCTTGTTTGCAGGGGCTCTCCCTCTCTTCCTATGGGTAACAATGCCTGTGGTGGGTTGGGGATTGTCTAACCTCATCGGCAAACATGAAGATGGTCCTGCTTGCATTCCTTCCATTTTAAGAACCCTCCTGATATCATAATTGCTCTCAATTGTTGCAGCAATTTTTATGTTAGCGCAGCTAATAATCACACAAAATAAAGAATAATTGCAACGAAGAAAGGCTAGGTTCTAGGTTGGTTCGTCAATTTTTTGTGTTTACAAGCCTGTGTGAGAAAAATTAGACATTGAATATAGATGGTACATTCTACATAGTGGGCACTAGAAAAACCCAGGTATAATTTCTTGTTAACTTTTTCCTATGGATCCTTTGTATCTTTCTTGCAGTGACATGGGGACTCGTAGATTTTCCGGAAAGTTGGAAACTATTATAGTTGAGAATACAAAGGATGAAATGGGTAACTGGATCGCATTATGGGTTTCCATTGGATCTTGGGTTACTTTGCAACCATCAAGGAGTTGTATTTGGGCAAAAAAAAGAAGACTAGATAATTCAAAATCCCATTGGAAAGTTGTAGTAAGGGCTTTTAAGCGGAGCCAACAGGGTGAAAAAGTGGAGAAGGTGCTCATAGCTCATGTGTTTGAACGCAAGGACATCCTCAAAGAATCTGTTGCCAAACAAGAAAATTTTCCTCAAATTGGAGTAAATTGTAAGGGATCATCATTTTATACGCATTGAAGTTTTTTTTTATAAATTTTGTATATGAGTATTAGAATATGAATGCCCTAGCTTAAATGGATACTTAATATGTGGTTTACATTTTTTGTGTAGGTTTGTGCATTTCTGATTTTGAAGAATGGCAGCCTGTGGAGAGTATTACTAGTATTTTACGTGTTTTCCATTCGCAAATAGGAGATATACTCTATGAGGGAAAGAGTTCCATGTCATTGAGGGAAGAAGGGGTCTGGTTTTATAAGCATGATTACTTTCTTCCAAGTAGTAAAAGGGTTGGACGAATTGAAGAAGCCAAGTTACCCACACTTCATGAAATTGGCTTACCAAATTCTAATCCCACATTAATTGATTGCATACGTTCAAAATAAGTTCTTGAAATACAATCTGGTATGCGACAGAAGGGTGGTGCATGTGATCATTTTGGTATGCACTTACCTTTTTTGGTTTTTGCTGAATTGTTCAAGGAAGAGGACTCTATCCGAATGACTAAGAAGACTTATTCTTGCACAAACCCCTCTGACATGTTATTACGTAACTTATTTTACTCTGGATGGAATGCAAGATTACATGTTGTGAATGGAGAGCAATTAAAATGTGTGTTGAGTGTAGAGACACTTCGTTTCAGGTAATGTTTTACAATTTTGATTTTTCCTTTTATTTGATTTTCAGAAAACTTTGAAATCACTTTCTAACTATTTTTTCATCCTCTTTAACTTGTAGATATTCAATACCGAGACAAAATATCTATGTTTCTTTTAAGTTTCGACGCTTTAGGCATGTAAGGGATAACATGGATTGGATTTGGATGCCTATGAAGCAAGACACTGACGATGGCACCCATTCTCCTCTAATATCCATTGATATTTTTAAGGATGGTGCACATTTCAAAACATTTTCCATGGAAGAAAACTAGAATTTGTTTGAAGTTCGAATACACCTTGAATTCGAAGAGGAATTCAGCTTTGAGGAAGACTTCTATTTTATTCACAATGGAAAAAGGGTTAGAATTTTATAGTTTCTGTATGTTTCTTCATTTTATAAACACAATTTCTTACTTACATATTAATGATTTCCTTTTGACAGATTGGTAAAAGACGAGAGAAGAGCATCATGTGCAAAAGTTGTACTCATCCCCATACATTAGAAATTCGACGAACATGACACAAGGTGAATCCTCTCCAACCATACATTAGGAAACGCTTCTGGTCTTAGTTGTGATCTTTATATTTTAGAACTAATTTTGAAATTTCCTACTTGTTTCTTTTGGAAAGAGAAGGTATGGTTTTGTTCACTAAGATTTTTTCACATAATTTATATTACTTGTTATTTATTAGTACATTTCTAGGCCAAAATTTAATGAGATTCAAGTGTTTTAACTCAATCTCTTTCCATCACATGTACAGGGAAAGAAATGGAGAAGCGGATGGACTTTCAAAAGCTGGTCTACAACTGAAGAATGGATTGTAGCATATTAAGATCCAACATTCTGAATATTTTCATCCCACTTTGTTTTGAGATTATTCTAGATAGAGAAGTATATAGTGATATTGATGTATCAGAGATTTAGGAGTTACTGGTTTATTTTGATTATTTAAATTGAAAATTGTTAGAAGCTTTTTTGAGAAATCTAAGTTTCAAACTGTGAGTGTTGTCCAGACACAAATTTTTTGCTCCCTTCTGGAAGCCAACATTTAATGTTCTAGAGTATCAAGCAAAAGGCAGAAACAAAGTTGTTATTTGCCTCTTTTTTTTAACATGACATAAATGCTTAAATAGATATACGGAGTGTACTTTCTATCTTAATATGAATAAAACTATGGTTTTTTCTAGTGAAAAAAACATGTGATTCTGCTCCAAATTATCTAACTGTTTCCCTAAATATATTACTACATTTATAGGCCAATATTTGGTGAGATTTTGTATAATGGTTGCATTAGCTGACTATAAGATGATCCTTAGTCTACCATATTTTTTGGGAGTTTAATTAGTTTGATTATATTCCTAATTGAAGAAGATAATAGAGATAATTTTGGGGAGTGGAGACTGTTGTCACAAATGTCATCTGTTGCAGCATACAAAGCCTAATTTTTTGACCATGTCTATGGGCCTAATAGACAAGCTCATTGTGTTTAGTAGTGAAGAGAAAGTGATCTTTGGTAATATTGATGAAGTTCCTACTCAAGTTCTGTCAGGATGTTTTCCACTGCTTCTTAAAGATGATTTACATATGGATGGCTTACAACATGTTTCAATGGATCTCTTTCCTTCACATGAATATGTTAGTCTTCCTCTTGGTCCTACCCATGTCTTCAAATGCTCCTATTAACTCTCACTTTGCAAGGGGGTGACAAGTGGAATTTTCAACTTATGATGATAGAGGTCTGCATCAAACTTGACATTTCACTGCCTATAGCAGAGGAAGAAGGAATTTATGTGTTCATTCGAGGAATTTTTTGGGGCTTCTTGTGCTCTCCTTAGTTTGTAGTTTTAACCATGAAGGATTATTTAAACACTTTGTTAAGAGAGTTTGAAGCAGGGGAATTTTGTGAGGCTCTTTTAATGAGAGTCATTGGAGAGTCTTTTGTAATCTCCTTAACGAGATGGAAAGCAAGCAAGAGGCTGGTTTGTAGTCCCAAGATGGAGCATTTGTAAATCTCAAGATGGGATAAGGAGTCGCATATTGTGATATCACTGTGTGATAGCCCATAGCCTAGGATGGGAAAAACATTCACATTTTGTGAGATCAGTGTGTGAAGTTCCAGGATCGAACAATGTTATATGATGTCAAGTCTTGATTTTCCGTTTGATGTATGGAATACTAACTTACATTTACTAAGTTTTGTCCTTATTGTAACCTACAAAGGATTCAAATCGGAAAAGCACTCACCCTTGTGATAAGTTTCCCACAATAGACATCATTATAGATGATCTACCTCCAACATACAGTATGCTAATGTCTAGGCATTGATGAACTTCTATTGAGGGTGGGGGGGGGGGGATTCAATTTGATCTATCATATGCTACTATCCCACTATTTGGGGCGGACCCATGGATTATATAGAGAACCAAAAATTACAGATGTCATCAGTGATCCCAAAAACCCTACCAAATTTCCTTCCTATCATTAATTATGACTTAGAAAACTTCCTCCTCGGCCATCACTCCCCCACTCAAGACCAAACAAAAGGGATGATGAAAGAAAATAAACATATAATAATCCATGTAGGAACGTGGAGAATGTATTTTGATGGGACCTATAACAAAGGAGGAAATGGCGCCATCGTGTTGTTGAAGTCTCCTTTGGGAAGGGATTTCCCTCATTCCTTTAAGCTGAAATTCATGTCCACAAATAACGTGGTAGAATATGAGGTTCTTATATTGGGATTGGAGACAATAAGAAAGATGGGAATCAAGCAACTAAATATTTTTGGGGATTTACATGTGATAGTGAATCAAATAAAAGAGATATGTCAATCTAGACACCCTAGGATGAAACAATATAAGCACATAGTTTGAGATCTTTCCAAAAATTTCTTTCGGACAATTAATATTTTTGCAAGACCTAGAGAGTTAAATCATAAAGTAGATAATTTTGCAAATATAGTAGTTGAGTTTACCCATGAAATTCAAGCAACCTATTATATTCTATTAAGATGTTGTATATAGTTGCCATCCACGATATTGTTAAACATTGGAAAGGATTTGAAGATGATAACCAAATAAAAAACCTCCTGAACTTGGTGGTGGAATATGCATATATACATATAGATTCAAAGGAAGAAGGATAAGAATAGGGAGATGAAGGTTATGATATGAGAGTAGATGTAAAGCGGATATTTCTTGAGATGATAGGAGGGTAGAGGGTTGTACATCTCAAGGAAAACTACATCCCACAAGGATTTGTCCCATTAGAAAGACTATTTGGCTTAGAGTAGGTCCCAACTAATCCATCTATAAAACCTAGTTCATATGAGGTTGAATAATATAACCTAGGAGATTCCTCAAATGCCAATGGTCATCAATGAGCATCACCTAGAAGTATATTACTATCTATAGTATTTTTGTGCATAACTTTTGTAAAATTACAACTCATTGCTGGTTTTTTGGCCATTGTACCAACCATGGTGGCAATGAGAAGAATGAGATAGGAATTGTTATGCTAGATTTGTATCGTATTTTTCCTTTTTGTTAGAGATTGTCATTATTATTTTATTTTGAGTAATGAATGTTGTGTATATGAACATCAACAGTACAATGATGGATAATTTTTAATTTTTGGGGTTTTTGTTACAAAATGTAACATTATATAATTGTTTCCCTATCGGGGAGCAGGATAGAGAAATCTTCACAAAATTTTGGTATGGATGAACATCAATATAAGGAAATCTGGAAATGGTTGATAGATAGTGAACTCTTATGATACACTTCTCTCATGATATCGTGTAAAATGATCTACCCAGAAGTCTACGGACTCTATACAGAATATTTGCTATGCAGATATATACTCAATGTAATTTTGTACTTTTTTAAGGAAGAAAATTACGATTTTTTATGTATATGATTAATGTTGTAATGTGATATAGTGAGAAATAGGTCATATGTAATAAAATACAATTTAAATGTTAACTTCCAGTTTAGTTCAGTTTCTAATCCAAAGTATGCACAATAAAAAGTATATTTTTGTGTTGCGAGTGGTTACAATCTTAAAAAGTGAAATATGGGCATTTTTCTTGTTTGTAGAAGTCATAGGTAGTTTTATTATATTTATTGAGTTTTGGGAGCAATGTAAATATGTGTATTAAAACCACATTTAAGTCCAAATCAAGTTGTAAGGGAGATACATGATTGAAAGGGTGTAAAGCATTCATATTGAAGTATGCCAACCTGATATCCTACAAATTAGTGAGATATATTGTGCATGTATGAGTCACAGACCTAAACACTGTACAATAAAACTTCAGTATGCTTTATTCATCTTTATCCTCAAACTTCAAGGGGTTGTTTGAAAATCATTTTTGTTAAAATATAAGTGAAGAGAAGTTGAGTCTATCATTTTGCCAATATATGCTCAATATGATATTTTGATTAATTCTCCTTTCAGGTAACTTATGAACTTGAACCTTTGGCTATTACTTATTGGTGTGAATAAAATATATTCCTTCCATATTCCTAAATCTCGTTAGTTATGATATTTGCAGCTTTTGATTGACTGATTTAGTGCCAATATTGTTTTTTCTCCTTTGCAGTGGAAAACACACATTATATTTTAGAAGGGCATTGCATTTCCAACTGATGATGGAAAACTTTGGGTGACTAGTTTGTTTATTTGAAAAATTTGGGTGACTTTCCATGTAGCGATGTTGGGAAGCATTTTGTTATAAAATAAAATGGAAGATGAATATCAGTCTGTGCATACCCAAATGAGACTACAAGAATAAATTCCTAGAGCAACTGACACTAAAAGCCATTGCTCATATATGTGAAGAAAGTAATAAGGGAAAAATTAAAAAGCAGTAGTGGTCCCCATAACTGAGTGTGCAGCCTTTGTAATCACCCTTTTTACTGTAGCTACACCTAAGTTTACAAGCATCTTTTGGGCATATGTTGTTACGGAGTGAGATGATATAAATGTTTGGTCAAAGAAAAATGAACTTCACATGGACAGAAACTATGTTACACTTCCCAATTCTCATGTCAAGAATCACCACACATCAATGACCTTTTGGGTGATTGAATCATATACTATGTACAGTGTAAGCCATATAAGGAGGTATTCTACTGCAGAGAGGAAGTTTTCAAGTATTTGTTTCTTGAACATGTGTAAATTACAAGTAGGGAGGAAGTAGATAAAGCAGTTTTGATATTTTGATGGCCAATGGTTTGTCTTGATAGTTTTTAGGCCAATGACAAAATAACTGTGTGATGTGTAAAAAAAATTAATATGGGTGAAAAGATAAAACAATCCAAAGAAAAAACAATTGCACAATTTATGTTTCTTACAAGGAATTTTTCCTATAGTTGAAAGGCTTCCTCAAGAAAGTGTTATTATTGTATGTGACTGAACTTATGTCTCAATTAGCAGCATTCTAATGTACAGGAATTGTCTATTGGAGATTGAGGAATTTAAGAAGAAAGAAAAAGAACTCATGGAACATGGATCAATGAAATCGTCTGCATCTGCTTTGTTTCTTTTATGTTAGTCCAAAAAAAGATAGAAGTATCTTTTGCCTAGGATTGATGATTTGATTGGCTAATATGAGGATGCAGAAGTGGATTTGCAGTCCAAATACATAAAATTTGGATTTGGAAGAAAGATTTCATGGAAGAAAGTGAGGATTGCATGATTGGTTCATTGCCATTAAGCTTATGTTAAAATTCAACTACATTTACATATTTTATGAGTGATGATGTATTCAAGTCATTCCTTGATGTTTTTCTCACTTGTTATTGTGATGTCTGAGTTTTAGAAAATATTGGAAGGAGCATATGAAACACTTGGGATTTTGGTCCATAGTAGAAATCTTTGAGCCCGTAGAGGAGATATGCATGGTTAGAGTCTCCCAGAGATATTGTTTTTGTTGGCAAATATGGCAATATAGGTTCCCTATAGTTGTCATTGATGTCAAGCAGAGTTCAATAATGACAAAGGACTAACCAAGACATGATGGCATTAACAACATTGAAAAAACATGCATATAGGCATACATTTCAAATGTGTTGAATATGAGCCAGTGATGATGCTATTATGGCGATGGAAGAGAAAAGAAGTCAAAATCCAAGTGATCGGGATCCAAGAGTGGAAGAATATCAAAATCAAGTGAAAAGTTTGAAAGTTCTTGAAGCAATAGAGGTGATACAGAAATAAAAGAATTGAGGGATCTTGGGAAAATTGTGCAGATGCTTGTGTTGGATGAGGCTGAGAAAATTCAGAAAGTAAAGAAATGCCTGGAACTACTCATTCAAAGATTGATTAAATCATGTTTGTATACTAGTGCTGTGGCTCTATTAAAGCAAATTTCTCTTCAACATTCTAACCCCCATGACTTCCTGGTTTCTATGATTTGTGATGATCAATTTGAAGCAGCATAAGAATGGGCAGTGTAAATGGGGAAGGCTGTGATCTGCTCTCTAGTGCAACAGTGTATGGAGATGACTCTGTTCAAGAGGGCCTATAACATTGTGAAAAAATATGACTTGCAATTGGAATTTCCTGATGCATATCATCAATATAGAAAAAGTACATTGAGGAAGCTGGTAGAGAAAAGATGTTGCGACATTGCAGAATCAATTTCTATTAAAGATTGCAAACTTGTTGAATACCTGGTTGATTTGGCACAAGAAATTGGTGATGTAGAAAACGCAGCTGATCTCTGTTCTCGCCATAACATAGCATACATCCCATTCTGTTCAGTTGATGGAGTTCACCCTATTATTCAATATTTGCAATTGCAAGACTTAGTTTTAGAAGAAAATGTTATTTGGGTTTAAACAATTGCTGGTTTGGCTGAAGCTTCATGCCATTTTTCTAAATATTGTTGGAATAGATTGTGAATGGAGACCCAGTTACTTCAAAGAGGAGAAGATGAACAAGATATGTATTTGTGGATAAATTATGTGTTTTATGAGGATGTGACATGTGTGATGAAGCTTGAAATACACTTGATGATGTTCTAGAGCCATTAAGAAGTCATTATAGAAGTTTTGGAAAAATATGGCAATTTGGAGAAAAACAAGAAAATGACTAAGTATGAAAATCTAGTAAACACAATCTGTGAAGGAGCATATCGATGAAAATGCATCCAAGCACACAAATTCATCACAAGTGTTGTCTGAAGCAGTGGTTATTTCATCTGACAGAGACAATGAAACTGATTATGGAAGTAAGGATATCAGTACGCAACGTAGTGATCATGCTCATCTACGGGAATTCTTACCTATAAGTGTTGATCCAGTAAATAAGTTTGGTCCATTTCCAAGAGAGAGTGAACAGCCAAGCCATGATCATATTAGTAACGATCTAGAAGTTGAGGTCAAGGAGAGACAGTTTTCTTCCTCAGAAGTTCTCATTTTGGATAATTTGGAGAAGGATGTATCTTGTTATGATGTGATAAAGGTCATGTATGTTTTAACTTTTGGTATTGTTCAAGTTTATATTGTCCCATGCCTGAATTTTGAGAAGTCTACAAGTGGGGTTGTATTGTTCCATGATTGTCCAAGTTTGATGAAGGTGTATGCTCATTTACAAGAGGACAGTTTTTTTTTATTGTGTCTTCAAATGGAAGGCCCTGGGTTGTGCTTGATATTGAGGATAGACTATGTGAAGGCAATTTTGGATGTTTTACTGTAAATTCCAAGGTTAATCAGTCCACACACCATTTGGTAGCATCAACAAACACAGTAAATGAAATTGATGCAACATCGCAAAGAGGTCCGTGTTTTAATGCAGAAATTGAAGTTAGTACACCTAATTAGGAAGATTATTTTGAGATTCATCATCTCCATGCACTGGGAGAGCAGTTTGATGATGGCCATGGTCGTGGCTCCATTCAAGATCTCACTTGACAATCAGAAGAGACTCAGCAGCCGTTGGATTATCAAATCAATGGTTGTGAGTTTTTTTGTTTGGGATTTTGTCGTACATTGACAGTGAAATGAGGATCTTATGGGTTTATATGTGCCAACCTCTCTCACTCTTATCGACGCGGAGAGAAAAGGTATAGTGGGGGATCTGGGTGTTTGGACTCCACGAGAAGCTCATTAGCCCGGAGCCCGAGACGACCTGTCATGCCCCCTACCTTTTGGTACACGTGGCATTCATTGTGGCAAATAATGAATACAATGAATAGCAAGTAGATTGTTGATGACTTGGCAGAAGGTACACACCTATGCACGTGGCATTCATTGTGGCAAACAATGAATGGTAGGCAAACTGTTGATGACTTTGCAGAAGGTTCACACACCTATGCACACTGATGCATGGCTTGGCAGAAGGTACACACCTATACATGTGGCATACATTGTGGCAAACAATGAATGGCAGGCAAACTGTTGATGACTTGGCAGAAGGTACACACACCTATGCACATTGATGCATTGACATGCACTCACATATGTACATGCATACACCTGCATACGTGTATGGGTTTACATGTGCTAACACCCCACACCGTCTTCCATGTCAACACATCCACACACACATTCAGTCGGAATTGATCAAATCCATCTCCATAAATTGATGCAGATTCAATTATAATACATCAAATACATCTCTATAGATACTACCATAAATTCAGAATCTTCCATGTCGACACATCCACACGCACATTCAGTCAGAATTGATCAAATTCATCTCCATAAATTGATGCAGATTCAATTATAATACATCAAATACATCTCTGTAGATACTACCATAAATTTAGAATCTTCCATGTCGACACATCCACACACACATTCAGTCGGAATTGATCAAATTCATCTCCATAAATTGATGCAGATTCAATTATAATACATCAAATACATCTCTGTAGATACTACCATAAATTCAGAAGGTTATGATAATGGACCGGAATTAAGATCATTTGAGCCATGAATTATTTCAAATGTCATAGAAATCATCTATAGAAGAAATGCAATAAAGAGTGGAAATATAATAAAAGTCACCAACTATCCTCCATAGTTGGAATATCCTTTTACCATGGAGGATACCTGGAATATCCTTTTATAAAGCATTGTTTTCTAAAAACACACCCTTAAAAAAACATAAAATATTGAGATCACTTGTCATATATGAAGGGTAACAAATATTATAAAATTTCAAAAGAAGGGTCGTAATTTCAACAAATCAGTAATGTCCTCATTCTCAATACTCAATTGCTCAATGAGCATTGTACCTTTAGTATTATATGAGAACGGATGTCAATCATGACTAAGATATAGGGTTTAAGACAAAGTACTTGCATTTGGAAAATAAATATTAAAATCAGGTCTATTCATGTTCCCTCTCATATATTTCCAATACATTGTACCCTTTCACAACATTTAATCCACCACATATCGCATGCCTAGATAATCCTCCGATTGTATTGACATGTGCATTATTTTAAATGTCACTCGATGAAAGCTTCCCAAAGAATCTTGGACAACATGTCTTTCTAAATTCCCACTTGAATTCATGTGTTATAAGCATTCTTTATCCTTGCCGATATGAGAATTAACATCACTTTTAGTTTCCATACTCAATGTTTTTGGTTCCTAAACTTTCCATAATGTCATTTACTTTATCCTTGTCTCTTCTCTTAGCTTCATAAAACATCGAAACAATTAGTCATGGGTTATGGGAGTAAATTGTAATGGCATTGGGGACTTGTTAGTAATATTAATTGCAAATGTGGCTCAATAAAAATTTTGACGTAAACAATCAACATTGAACATACCCAAGGAAATGAGGTTATCTCTATTTCTTCATGTTCACGTAATCTATAACTCTATGGTGTCTAACAACTTTATTCATATTTATTTTATTGCATTGATAATGCTATGTGTTTTCCTATTATAAGTTAGGACATGGTTATTTTTTTTTCATGTTCACGTAATCTATATATCTATGGCATCTAACAACTTTATTCATATTTATTTTATTGCATTGATAATGCTATGTGTTTTCCTATTATAAGTTAGGACATGGTTATTTTCTTTTTCAAAAAAAAAATTATTCAAGAAAAAGAAAATACATTCGTCACATGCACTCATTGTTTGCCACATGTACATTTGCCACGCCCTGCTAAGTCATCAATAGTCTGCCACATCCTGCCATTCATTGTTTTCCATGTGTACCTTCTACCAAGTCATCAACGGTCTGCCACATCGTGGCATTCATTGTTTTCCACGTGTACCTTCTGCCAAGTCATCAACAGTCTGCCACATCCTGCCATTCATTGTTTGCCATGTGTACCAAAAGGTAGGAGGCCTGACAGGTCGTTCTGGGCTCCGGGGTGGCGAGCTTCTCGTGGAGTCCAAACACCCAGAGCCCCCACCATACCTTTTCTCTCCACAACGATAAGAGTGAGAGAGGTTGGCAAATATAAACCCATAAGATCCTCATTCCACTCTCAATGTGGGATTAAATCCCAAACAAAACAAATCACAACCATTTATTTGATAATCCAATGGCTGCTGAGTCTCTTCTGATTGTCAAGTGAGATCTTGAATGGAGGCACAACCATGACCATCATCAAACTACTCTCACAGTGCATGGAGATGACAAATCTCAAAATACTCTTCCTTATTAGGTGTACTAACTTCAATTTCTGCATTAAAACACCCTGGTATTTGCAATGTTGGATCAATTTCATTTACTCTGTTTGTTGATGCTACCAAATGGTGCGTGGACTAATTAACCTTGGAATTTACAGTAAAACGTCCAAAATTGCCTTCACATAGTCTATCCTCAATCTCAAGCACAACCCAGGGCCTTCCATTTGAAGACACAATAATAAAAAAACTGTCGTCTTGCAAATGAGCATGCCCCTTCATCAAACTTGAAAGATCATGGAACAATACAAACCCACTTGTAAACTTCTCAAAATTCAGGCATGGGGCAATATAAACTTGAACAATACTAGAAGTCAGAACAGGCATGATCTTTATCACATCAGAATGGGATACATCCTTTTCTAAATTATCCAAAATGAGAACTCTTGAGGAAGAAAACTGTCTCTCCTTGACCTCAACTTCCAGATCGTTACTAATATGATCATGGCTTGGTTGTTCACTCTCTCTTGGAACCGGATCAAACTTATTTACTGGATCAACACTTACCAGGTAAGAATTCCCGTAGATGAGCATGATTACTACATTGCGTACCGATATCCTTACTTCCATAATCAATTTCATTGTCTCTGTTAGATTAAATAACCACTACTTCATACAACACTTGTGATGACTTTATGCGCTTGGATGCATTTTCATCAATATGCCCCTTCACAGATTGTGTTTACTAGATTTTCATACTTGGTCATTTTCTTGTTTTTCTCGAAATTGCCATATTTTTCCAAAACTTTATTTTGTCCACTATTTTGTCCATGTTGGGTCAAAGTATGGAGCAGGTTTTCATACCCCCTTATGGTAGAAAATACAGCTTGTTCTCTCATCATTTGAGTATCATGTATGCTTGTAGCAGGGTGTTTGGGGAAATTAAAGCCTTTGCATCATGACAATCTATGAGTAGAGTATCTGATGGCATATATCCTTTTTTCAGAGCATTGTGAGCATAACATATAGAGGTGACACCAAACATGTTTCTTATATGCTTATATGGAGGATAGTTGGAATATCCTTCCACCATTTCAAACCCTACCTTGGCCATCGCTCGGCCCTACTAATGGAAAAAAATCATCATTTGAAGCATGCATTACACTCTTTTATACACCATTTTATTAAAGATATTATATGTTTGGAAGTTACTCATTGAGACGGTCCACTTAGAATTTTGTTCACATGGTTCATATACATTAGCTGTGAAATAAATATACTATCTTCTAACATCCAAACTTGCATGCCTAGAAGATAATGGAATTGACCCAAGTTGGAACCTGTAAATACCAAATTTGAA
The DNA here is from genome assembly GCA_001517045.1 of Pseudotsuga menziesii. Taxonomy (NCBI): domain Eukaryota; kingdom Viridiplantae; phylum Streptophyta; class Pinopsida; order Pinales; family Pinaceae; genus Pseudotsuga; species Pseudotsuga menziesii. The sequence continues at coordinate 816,074 of LPNX010220487.1, forward strand.
TATAAAATATGTGACCCAACTCAAGTGTGGTTTTTTTTTAACAGAAGCGGTTATGTTATATTGATAGAGTTAGCAAGAAAAGTGCTGAAAAGAAAACTGGTTACAACATTTTGCCTATTTTCTACTTCCTCTGGGCGGTCAACCTACAATAGGACTAAGGAGGTATTTCAATGCTTACAACCGAATTAACAATAAGTTCATTGAGACCTACAACTATAGATTTATTGGCTGCAAGATCCGCCAATACATTTAGCTCCCTAAGAATGTGAAAGAAATTGACCTTCCTGAACATTTTGGCCTTGGACCTAATCCTCTTAATCAGCCTTGCTGTTCATTCATTCTTTCCCTTTCTTCCCCCGTTCAATGCTTGAATAATTAACCTGGAATCACCAAAAACAATTACCTCTTCCACTCCTTTCTTCTGTAACTGCTTGAGTCCTTGCCAGATCCCATAAGCCTCGGCCATATTATTGGAGTTGTAGCCAATGTTCTAGTAGTATTCTATCTCAAATCTCCCACCCAGATCCATAACAACTCCTCCTCTTCCCGCTCAACCAGTGTTCCCTTTGGAGGCTCCATCGAAAAATAGTTTGAAAATTTTCCTTTCTCTTAACCAGTTCTCAAACTGGGACTTGTCCATCCTGATCTCCCAATCTTCTGATTTTTTTGCATCCATAGAGTTTGCAGCCATGATGTTGAGACTTTGCATCCAATTTTTTTCATTATCAATAAGATTTTCTTTATTATTTGGGATCTTTGAGATACTGACCACCTCCCCGAGTAAAGCATTTACTTTGGCAGCAATCTTCCACGCTGGCTGAATCTTGTCTTGAAATATTCTATGATTTCTTTCATTCCAAATGCACCAGCATATTATTTTCGGAAGTTTCATCCAGCATGCTCTCACTCCATTTTTTTGATTCAGCTCTCCCTGATAAAGTTTATCCCATTTGAGAAAACAGGCCTGGATGTGATCCGGTAATTGCATTCCATCTCCCCAATGCTTCAGCACCTCCATCTAGATAGAGATAGCATAAGGGCACTTTAAAAAAAGGTGACTGATATTTTCGGCAGCTTCAGCACAAAGAGGGTAGTGAAATGGCCCAGCGATCCCCCTTTTCTCCAAGTTCTCACCTGTAAGCACTCTCCCATGCATTAGAGACCAAGTAAACATCTCAATTTTTGGCACTGACCTGCAATTCCATAAATAGTTCCATATTTCTAGATTACCCGACACATTATAGTTGGCAGAAAATTGATGATAGCCTTCAGCCGCTGAGTATCTGCCAGAGACCCTTCCCTAGCCACGCTTGTCCTTCGTGGTCTTATTCAATGGAGCCAGCCCAGTCAAATGAGATAACCACAAGTTTTTTTCAGTATTTAAATTGGTAGGGCATTTCGGCAACGTCTAGCCTACCCATCGATTTAGCTCATCCTTCTCCCAATCAGATATATCCCATATCGTTTTAAGACGCAACACTGTCATCCAATTTTGCAAACGAGGGATATGAGGAGGAGGTTGTCCAAGGATCGTGTCTTGCCACAGTCTGATCAATTTCCCATTGCCTGGGATCCAATACAACTCAGTTTTGAAGTATGGCATCACCTTCTCACAGATATTAAAAATTGAGGAGCCATTCTTTGTCTCATGCTCGTCATTGAGACATCTCAGCCTTGGGCCAGGGAAATATTTGCATTTTAGCACACAACTGCTCCGAGAAGGTTTGGACTCGAGCAAATTCCATAGCAGCTTGGCTCCCATAGCTAAGTTTTGAGTTTTTAAGTCTCTGATTTGTAGTCCACCCTCTGACAAGGGCAATTTGATGGTTTTTCAGTTGACCAAAGCGAATTTTTTGCCCCCCCCATTATTCCCACCTTGCCAGAGAAAGGTTCTCATCAGACCTTCAATCTGATTTATAATTTTGACCGGAGCAAGTAGTAAGGAGCATTGGTAAAGCAGATAGTTGTTCAAGACAGCTTTAATAAGCACTACCTTCCCAGCCAGGTTGAGCCAGACCGCCCCCCATCCCGTGATTTTCCTTTTTATTTTTTCCACAATAGGATTCCAAGATGAACTCTTGTGTTTGGATTTGAATATGGGCACCCCTAGATAATTGAAGGACTCCCAGGTGACAGCACCATCCATATTAAGAACCCGGGTAATATCTAACATTTCCCTAGGATTTATGTTCCAGCCATAGATATGACTTTTCCTGAAGTTGATTTTGCTTCCGAAGGCTTGACAGTAACGGTTCATTTCATTCTTGAAGCGGTGACCTATTATCTGACTGGCTCCTCCAAGTAAGATAGTATCATCCATGAATTACGCATGATTGATGTCTTTTGTACCTCTTGCCATCCTAATTCCTGAAAGCTCCTGATCTTGCCTGGCAAATTCCAATTGAAAACTTAGAACTGAAGTTTGGATGGCGTACAACAGTGGTGATAGCGGGCATCCTTGCCTCAGACCTCTTGAGGCTTGGAAGAAGGGGGCAGTTCTTCCATTGACTAGCGGAGCTATCCAAGGCTGGCTGATATAGGCCTTGACCCATGAGATAAATTCTGGAGCGAATTCGAATCTCCTCATTACCTGAAAGAGAAATGGATGGCTGACTCTATCGAAGGAATTTGCTAGGTTGAGTTTCACCACCATTCCTTTGTCTCCATTCTTCTGACTAGAGTGGATAGCCTCTTGAACTAAAATAATGTTGTCCCAGATCTTCCTGCCTTTTACGAAACCACCTTGGTTCTCCGGAATAAGGTAAGGGAGGATATATTTTAATATGCTGGCCATAATCTTAGTGATGATTTTATATCCTATATTGCACAAGGATATAGGCCGGAACCTGCTAAAAGATTTAGCTTCATTCTCTTTGGGGATCAGAGCCAGGAAGGCAGAATTCGTGCTGCCTCCAATTTTGCTACATCTTTGGGATTTACTGACCATTTTGAATAAATCATCTTTAATAATGTCCCATCAAATTTTAATGAAATTGGCATTGTATCCATCGGAGCCCGGAGCTCTATCGTCCTCCATACCATCAACAGCCTTCTTGATTTCATCCATCGTGACCAGCTGCTTCAGAATATCATTGTCTTTATTTTTTATAGCGCATGGGACAAGATTTAGCAGGTCGACATCTTCATTGATAGCCTGGGTCATGAATAAGTCTCTGAAGTACCTGGACGCTTCAGCTTTAATGTCCTCGAAACTGTTGATTAGCCTATCGTGAGCCTGGATCTCATGCACATAGTTGAAATTTTTCCTAGCCTCAGCCTGCTTGTGGAAGAAGTCGATGTTCCTGTCACCATCTTCTAGCCATTTGCAATGAGATTTTGCCTCCACCACTCAGATTCTTGTCTGCATGCAGCATGGAGGTTCGATTGCAGCTTAATCTCAGTTTGAATCCCCAACTCAAGTGTTTTAGTATGAGACTTGTTTGGAATTTCTACCATAGATCCTTTTGGCTTGGCTTTCTAGGCATGAGGAAAGAGAAAAAAGGATGAGAAAGGGTAGAAACCACAGGTTGTAAACAAATGAGACTTGTAGAACAAATTTAACAAATCCAAACACAAGTGTAGAACAGCCTGTAAAATAATTTCATGAAAAATAATTAAGCTATCGTTGGGATCAATGTCTCATAGACAACAAAACCCTTGTTTCAGCACCATGTTGGGTCAGATTATGGAGCAAATTTTCATACCCCCTTCTGGTAGAAAATACAGCTTGTTCTCTCATCATTTGAGCATCATGTATGCCTGTAACAGGGTGTTTGGGGAAAGTAAAGCCTTTTCATCATGCCAAGCTGAGTAGAGTATTTGACGGCATATACCCTTTTTCAGAGCATTGTGAACATAACATATAGAGGTGACACCAAACCTATTTCTTATATGCTTATATGGAGGATAGTTGGAATATCCTTTTACCATTTCCTTCATTCCTAGTTTATTTGTTAGTGTAAATATTACGGTTTCTTGGGAAAGGAGGGAGAGTGAAAGTTACTCACCTAGAAGTAAATATACTTTAGAATGAGTCATGACTATTGGGAACTACTACATTTTTAATTCAGCTCTAAACTTTTCATTATTCGTAACCAATTTGAGTACTTTTAAGTTGTTTAACCAAGAAAAAAACACTAATTAGTTGCCCATTCTGAGTATCTTTGATTGCAGTTATCATATTCAACAATGTTCATGAGAAACATACGGTGTCCTCCTTATGATTGTATTTGTGATCCTCGATATCAAGTTGCACCTATTCATCATGACAACTATAAAATAATGGAAGAGCATACATTTTATTACCCAAGCGAGTAACCCTTTCTGGGCTTAGAAGGGTCAACTCAGCATCAAAGAGCGACGGAATAACTCATAATGTTTACATATGAGTTAAAGCAGCCAGTATGATGTTGCATGTTCATGGATGTGATGAATGGAATAAATGAGAGGCCAATGCATATCAAAATGACCATGCCCAGGGCACAAAAGTAGCCAAGGCTAGGCTATATTATACAGTTGTCAATGGTGATGAGATCTATTGACCCTAATCCAGCAATGTAAATTCTTCGAGACTTGCAGAAGGATGCATTTTGATAAAGAAATTATGGGCATGGGACCTCTTTTAATCCTTGAATGTCCAAGAATTTATGAGCAATTGAAGTAGATTTTGTGCCTATCATCTGAAGCTTATTCTCTTTTAGAACTGGAGAAGTTGATTATTCAACCATGCCTAATTGTTACGGAGTTGTACTCCTAACCTGAAAAGCAAGCACAAGAAGAAGGGTGTATACCTGACTGACCAATCAAGCAACTAAGGATATTGGTAGTACCAAGGCCGACACATAATTGTATACAACTATATGGCTAAACAAAACTCTGATGAGTTTCCTCTAATGATAGACAACACAATGAATAGCATCCTTGTATAGAGTAGATAGTTGACAAGTAACTCCATCCTCGTTCTTTATAGCTACATCCACAAGATGCTTATACTTGGTGCCATAAAGTCCATGTTGCCCAGGTTAAGAATTCTATGGTTATGTGATATGCTTATAAGCACAGGTGGCTCAATATAGTTGCATTGACATTGTTGCATCCTGTGGCAGTGATGGTAATCAACATGATAATACTAGTAGTTAGTTATAGCCTAGTTAATCATATATACATAATCAGGTAATTTGCCAGGTACCCTTTTTTCATTCGACTAAGTTACCATGGTCCTCCACTATGATCATACCATGCCCACCAATAGCATCAACTTTATACATCACCCAAGGTGATTATATCTTATGGCTTGTAATGTTGATAATATGCATGCAATAGTTAAACATGCACTGCCACCCATGCATGCTCACCCACACCTTTCAGGCACACACACCTATGCACACTGATGCATTGACATGCACTCACATATGTACATGCATACACCTGCATACTTGTATGGGTTCACATGTGCTAACACCCCACACCGTCTTCCATGTCGACACATCCACACCCACATGCAAGCACACACATTCAATCGGAATTAATCAAATTCATCTCCATAAATTGATGCAGATTCAATTACAATACATCTAATACATCTATGTAGATACTACCATAAATTCATAAGGTTATGATAATGGACCAGAAGTGGGTTTATTATTTTTCATGAACTTGGCCATTGGTTCATTTCAATTACTGCATTGTGGAGGACATATCATACCTCTTTGACAAATTTCACAAACAACCTTATTTTCCTATCATGTATTTCATCATTTTCGTCTTATGCATTTTCAAGAATTCTCGCTTCACTTGTAGAGGGGGTCTCGTTATTAAAATGAGAAGTAGCATTTTTAGAAACACCATTAATATAAATAGAGAGGCTCTCTCATTTGAAAAATAAGATACAAGGAATCTTCATCTCTAATCCAAAAATCAATTTCAGGGGGTTTCATGTTAGTATCTTCTCTCTCTCCTATCTTAGGTAGATCTAATCAGGTTGTGAAAGCCACTCAAGGTTACATATTAGCATACATAGAGTTCCAATTTGAGTTTGTGGTGGATGTTCAGGGTTCCATATTATCATATCAGCATAAACAAAGTTCGGATCTGAGTGTGTGAAGGCTGTTCATGGTTATGTATTATCAAATAAGCATACACAAAATCCCAATTTGAGTGTTAAAGTCTGCTCAGAGTTCCTATTTTTCTCATTCTGATTCTTAGAGTATTTATTTTCCTCATATCTAAGCCTTAGGGTTCCAATCTATTTTTGACACCACCAACTCACGGTTCTGATCCATTTCAGGGTATATGCAACACAAACAAGAAGTATGATGAAAATCAAGGAAGCAAGAGCCTGGACTGAGCTAAATTGAAGTTAGTAATACAGTTTGAGGTAAATACCACCCACAAACAACAAGTATATATGAACAAAATGGGCTAGGTGGGGAAGCTTCAAGACTCCTCCATCAAGTCCACATTATAAGTGTATGGGTTAGTATAGTAGTTCTAGACGAGGGCAAGCAGCTCCACATCTACTCCATTAAATTGAATTTAAGCCATGGGTAGATGTGGGAATTACTCTCATTGGCATGTGTTCCAAGTGTGGAAGCATTGACGAACGCTACAATGTTTTTTTTAAAGAAATCCCTAACAATATGTGATCTCATGGACAACATTGATCTTTGGCTATGCTCAGTATGGACATAGAACACAAGCTCTCCATTTTTTGAACAAACAAGACATAAGGGACTTCAAATTTTATGTGGAAAATGTGAGCTTAGACAAGTTGGTTTTGGAAGTAGAGAACTTGGAAAGTTTGCATTTTAAAGAGACTACAATTGAACTCATTAGTAAAGGGATCCTAAATCACCGATTGTTTTATCTTCATTGATCCTTGACATAAGACACTGTACACCTGGATCAATCTAGAGCCATTGGTTCCAAACTTAGGCATAAATCTAGATGATGACCCTGTCCAAGTTTAGCATTTGTCATGGGTAAATTTAGCAGTAAGAATCATGTGGATGAAGTCATGTGTTTTCAGAGTAGTCAACACTCTACCTTCACTCGGAAAGTCACCGAATTCATTTAACAAGTGCACTATTGTTAGCAATAAATGGCAGTGCTCCTATGGAAGATAACATTGTAAAAAATAGTATAACATTGTAAAAATTAGTACAACGAATGACAACTTGAGTAGCTCTAAAGGCAGTGCTCCAAATTGTTTATTCATCATGCCAAAAATGGTCTAAAGTTGGTGTGTTTTTCTGAGAGAGAAGTTGGAGTTAAAATAATGGGAAACCAGCTATAAAAAATCATGACTGAAGATGATCCCAAAAAGTCATGAAATTAGTGTGTTGGTTTAGTTTGATATTTCTGTAGCTTGTTTATTAACTCAAGCTTAACTAGGTAGAACTACCCATGATACATCATACTGACTCATTCTTTTAACTAGAGAATATTTGGGACTTTCTTTTACATCTTTGTACCTGTATTGATATTGTAATAATAAGCAGTGTCTTTTCTTTCTAATTCGAATTAGGCAACGAGAACAGTCTTCTCAACAGGGGTGAGTGGCAGACATGATTGGGAAACTTTAGGCCTATGCTGTGATTTTAAAACCAGAGTTTCATAAAGAAAGCCTTCTTTCAATACAAACTGCAGAAGCAGGAATTGGGGTACCTTCATCATGAAAATAGATGTGGCACTGGGAAGGATGTGTCCAAATGGAAGTTGTGAGAAATTGAAATAATATATTTTCTTAAAAAACTATCACCTAGGAGCTTATATCAATCATTTGATGAATGCTAATGCTTACAACATGTGCACTTCATAACATGAAACATTATAACAACTCATATAAACAGTATGTGACAAGAGAAAAAGCCAAAGTGGAGATTTAAGTCACATTCTTCGTATTTAGCCTCTTCCTGTATAAACTATTATAATTGGAGCAATGTACATTACAAGAGACTTCTTATATTCCAATGTTCCACCGAGTTTATGAGTCCAACTTTCTATCATCAGTAAACATGCCTTACACAATTCTCATGAGTTGCATATTATACACATGAGGTAGATATACAATGTAGCGTTTTCTTTTGTCATGTGCCTTTCCTTGAACCCAAAATAATTTGGGAAAGAAATTTTCGAATCCTTTACTTCACAGCCACATGAAGACTAAAAATACAAGTAATCCAATCCTAATTACATACTACAAATAAAATGATTTGGCAGTTCCGCCAATAAGATAAGAAGTATTGAAGTTCACATAAACACCACATTATTTTCATGCAATATCATATTTGATTATAGTCATAAAGTGCGACATTAGAATTACATAAACTCATTCAATTGAACACCGGTCCAAAACTCTGCAAATTAGAAAATAAACAGCTTCTATAGAGGTCCTTTTCGAACTTAATGAATCCTGAATAATCTGGAAGATGGATTTTTGGACTACTGTAGTTAAATCTTCATGTTGTACCTGTTGAAATGTACAAGAGTTGGGTTAGTTTTGATATTAAAAAAATATTTTCTATCTATCCTTAAGTAATTATTTAACACAAAATATAAGCTTCACAAAGTTGATAAATATTACAACTTAATTATTTGGAAGAGAATACACTTATAGGCAACTTGAATGGCTTGTGGAAGGTCCCATTGATACAGGGTCGCATCTACAAAATAAAATGATAATGAGCCTTTAAAACAATAAATTATTAAATTAAGAAGGTAGAAAAGTTAACAGACAGATTGCATACCTTGAACTTGTCCCAACTCCACCTTCAGAAGCATAAGATATCTTACGTTTTCTACTTAGATTTGCTTGTCTTATCACTCTACGAAGCTCAATTCTTTCTGGAAGGTGTTTTTTCTTCTTAAATACATTCATTTTACGCCTATAAAATGCTTGACCCATTTGCAAAAGCACATCTGAATGATTGGAACCCCCTCCTTTCTGTGTACATCTATGGTAAATAGTACGAGCTAGCTTATGTGATTTCTCCATGCCCTGTGTACCCCAAATGGCCAAGCTTCCATATTTTCCTGCAAACCATGGTCCATGTGCAAATAATTGATGCTGCAAACATACATCAATCTATCTTAGAATACCAAACAAATGCACCAAATGAAGTTAATTTACAATAAAATATGTAAAGAAAAAGTACAAAGGAAAGTACTAGTGGGACGAAATTTTATATGCATACCATATAATGTGTCATATGGTTGTCTCCCCAAGATTCCTTCATTGCTCTTATGAAGTCTCTAATAGCTTCTTGAAAAGCTATTGCATCACCTTTCATGAATTTTTCCTTATCCATCAACAGAAAAAAAAGAAGATGAAAGTGACTTCCAAGCACATTTCTTCTTTCTAGTTGATTCACGCCCTCCACTAGTGTGATCATCCTCTACATCAATTAATTCTTCATACAATCCCCAACATCTACGTCCACATTTATTTTCAAGAAAACACCGTGCTTTGACACCTGACATTGATGGCTTTGCTGGAAGATTAACTCGTGTACCTGACCTCTTAATATCTTTTTCAATTTTAACATTTCCACCATGCAAACCTGCTTTTGAAAGAACATATTCAATTGCCTCTATTGACTTTTTACTTTCAGTTTGTGGGGATTTGTTCCATGCAAACAATATAGATAAATACACCATCTTATCAACAATTCTAACAAATGCATGCAAAGTGCACATGTGCACCCTAATCAATGGTATAGGAAGCACTGCATCTAGATTTGGATCAAGTTGATCACGGTCGGGAGGATGGTTTTGAGGACAACTCAAAATACCACCTTTCCAACTTCGATCTTTTTGTTTTTCCTGCATGCAATACAAGCAACTGTGTATTGCATTTGCACCATGAGAAATGTTGTACATACACTTGAGAGTTTTTAAATCAGCTGCAAGGTGCCATTCCACAAAATATGAACCATATGCTTCTACATATAATTTTTCCCCTGTAGTTTATGAAGATATAATTGATGGTAAATATGTTTTGCTGAAAACAAATTTCAAGGAATCATGGGACTTCTTGTTGACACGAAAAATTCCCAACCAAAAAAGGTGATCTTCAGATTGAACTTGAAAATATTTATCACTTTCCTTATCAAGGTTTGGATCTAATGCACGATTTATTAACGTTATGGAAACTCTTTTATATTTTTCCATGTTGACTAACTCCATTTCATCCAATTTTAGGACAACAATCAATTTCCCGCATGCCTCCTCAGTAGAGATGTCGTAGTACCTCACCATCAGCTATAATAGCCGTTCTATGTCATACCACAAGTTATTTTTTCTAATTAATGGAAAAATTGCACTTGATGCTTTCTTTTTACTTTTACTTGCAACTTCATGCACTGCTTCTAACTTATATGCATCTCCCAATGAATCAACAATTTCTGTGTTTTGTAATGCACGTTGTTTCCTCACATGAAAAGGGCGAGGAACAAAAATATTCTTAATGCCAACAGTTAACATTCCCTCCCTCAAAACTTTAAATAGACTTGCATATGCTTCCCTGCTGATCCATCTTTCATCACAAACTCCTTGAACATCCTTTACATCAATTGTTAATTTTGCAATAAATTGGTTAACTACTTCTTTTCTCAAAGCATCAAATTATGGCTGTTTGAGCATTGCTTTAATGTCACTTTTCTTAAACACATTTTTGCACACATCCACAAGATCAGGACAACTTTGATCTAATATGGACTTCACCCCCATCACTCTTTTTCTAAAGCCACCTCCCAACTTAATCAAACATGATATCGGTTTCAATTTTTTTGATCTGCTCCTCAACCCCATTGGAGTGTCCTTCATTGTAAAGAGTCTCTTTTTGAGATGACAAATATTAGTTTTCAGCTTCTCAATTTCTTTTGCTGAGATGGATAGTTCATCCATGTGTCGTTTATTCAACATTTCTATTATTTGGTTCAATCTCGTGTTTTCATGATATTGAACCATATTTGAGTGATGGAGTTGATATAACTGGATATTGAGATCATGAATTTTCTGTTCAAGGGAAATGCGGTTACCTTCCAAACTTCTACAGTATCCTAGAAGACCACTCTCTCCATGGCATACAAATCGGCATAGTCCTGTGATTGTTTTGAAATCAGGATGAGACTTGGACATAGGGTCAACTGGATAGAGTTCTCCTTCTACCCAAAGATCCAAATTTTTAGCTCCGGATTCCCTTAATGCACTGTAGTCAATGTCAGAAACCACTTTTTGATTTGTTGTATGGATCAACGCCATATCTGGACTTAACTTTATGCGGGTAACATGGTGATTTTTTCTTACACCATTTGTATCTGTTGGAGAGTCCTGCGCACAACCAAGATTATGAAAATCAAAACATACTACAAAATCCCAAAAAGAAAAAATCAACTTGCAAAAAGAATGGTTTGAAAAATCTTCCAAGGAAAAGACAATTTTTTAGAAATTGAGGCATACCTCAAAGCTATCAGGCATCTTGTAAAATATTGTAAATCCAACTAAGCTTCTATGTTTGCATCTGTATACAGCATTCATTAAAAACCAATGAGCAGAATATAAGAAGGTGAAGATGGTTGGCATTTTCAGACAAATTTCTCTGTGTTACGTATTACATGGAAATGCGATGTTAAAGAATGTTGTAGCCCTATCTCAGAAGGAAAGTAATAATGTGGAACAAAATCAGAGAAGGAATTCACTTTCTCCTCTTTTGAAAGGAGTCAAAAGAGTTTATGTTCATGACCTCAAAAAGGACCAAACATATGGAGGCATTCAAGATGCACCGGGTAACAATTTCAAAATATTTAAACATACAGAGCCACCAAAAGCCATGGATCAGATTCAAATAGGAATCTTAAAATACATTGAAACTCTTGCTGAAATCTGTACCAGGAGTTTAGCACTTGGTTCTTATAGAACTGAGATTGACAACAAGAATCATACAAATAATCCTTTGAATGTGGTGGCAGAAGAAAGGCTAGAAACACATGACAGAGAATTATTGGCATATCATTCTGTGTTAGAGGCCTTTTATGCTCAGAGTCAGAGTCACTTAACTTGGGAACATGACAATTTGTTGAGCAGTCTTTGTCTTCAATTGCATATTACTATCGATGAGCACATTGACAAGTTGAAAAGTCTGATTTCTCAGTCCTAATGTCTGGTGTTTGCATCTTGTAAAAATGTATTTTATGCAAGCCAAAATATTATTAGGGATTTGGTCAAAACACTAGCACTATTGAACTATTGTTCAATCCTAAAACTGAGTACAAAGCTATTGATATTATTTGGAAATTTCCAGCTTCCCCAGTTTGGTCTCAGCAGTATATCTATGAAAAGATTATTAGGGCTTTGGTCAAAACACTTGCCCTGTTGAACTGTTTTCAATTGAATAAAACCGGGGTATAGTTCTATTGAAATGGTCTTCAAAGCTCATGAAGGGCACAATTGTACAGAGATCTGTGACTGGAAAAGGTTAGCTCCTGTATGCTATATTCAAATTTGTGTTTGATATTGTTTGCTTCTTTCCTGGTTTGATCTCAGCAATTTCTCTATAAAAGAAACTGGCGAGATACCATTTTAACTCTTCTAAGTTGTTCTAACTACTATTATATGCTTTCTTAGGTTATAACATTTTGATAATACATGAACATATTGAGCAATGATCCTGTTATCTATTGGTAATTTTCAGCATGAGACATTGTAAGGATCTTTATTTGTAATGATTTCCTGATGTGAAGAGTTTTAATCTAACTCTTGTTACAGAAAGAAGTGCAATGGAGAGACATCTTTTCTTGACTTTCCTAATCACTTTTAAATTTTTTTCTCTACCCAATTAAGTATTCTAATTGCAGAAATGCAAATTAAAACTGAAGTCCTATTTTCATTGATTGAATATCAGTGGTTTTTTTTAGCAAAATATGTTTTAAATTTAAAGGAATCAAAGCAAAAGTGGAAGGGTATATAGAATGGACTTTATATTCTTTTCCAAAGAGAAACTAATGCTGAAATAGTGTAAATATGCTACAGAGTCTAGGACTTCTTCATCATTTGTCAGCAAAGCACCCTTGTCCAATTATTGATGGCAAACCTCATCATGCCACATAGCACAAAATGTGGATAGAGAGCTACCCTCAAACTCAAAACAAACTTACGGAGGATGAACAAAGCATAAATTCTCAAGCACTACCAAATCCCAATGAAAGAGGAGTGAACTAGATAGATGCATTCACCCGACAATGTCACTCACTAATAAACCCAACACTCAAAGAGAACCAGGCAATAGTCCTGAATGAATAATGCTTAACAGCTCCTAGAAAAATGGTACTCCAAAAACTATGCTTCACCATTTCAAGATGGAGACAAACAGGACAGAGTCTATCGGAAAGCCCACTCTTTTCCAATCAGGCTTTAGACCTGGTAGATAACCAGCCAAGCAAAAAATCGCAGCTTATAAAACAACCAAATAGATCAAACACTGTGAATTCTGTGCATCCACATATCCTTTAGATCAATGTCATTGATGCAAAAACAAGAGAGACCGTCAATATGGTTTTCTTCCTTTGAAAGGATTCTTCTTGACTATAGAATGTTTGCTTCTTCTTTTTTTACTAGCAATACCCCGGGACAAGTAGGGCATGCCCCATTCAGAGAAGTATGTTCCCTTCCTTTCTATCCTAAATAATTTTTTTCTAAGATGTCTGTAAATATTGTCTGATGTAGACCAATGATACATCTTAATAGTTGACATTCTCTATTGATAAACTTTGTTTCCTTGGAATGTTAATAATGTTAAAGATCATTGTACTAAATAGGTTAGGTATGTTAAATTTATTGTCCGCTCTTTTTTATAGAAGTTTACTGCAAGATTTTAAGAGTGGTTGCTTTGTAATCATTTTGAAGCTATAATAGCCAACTAACCTCTGTCACTAGAATAGATACATGTGGAGTCCACACTGTCTTTCGAGGAGTTTATTGCAAGAATATAAGAGTATTTTCTTTGTAATCATTTTGAAGCTGTAATAGGCAACATACTATCGATTTGCAACTAGCATTGTTGTGGCAGATGAGAGAATACAAGAGTAAATTTTGGGCTTTTTATGTGTACTCTTTTAAAGTTATTGTGTGGGAGATGCCTATTTTAGTCTAATTATTAATTTCTAAGGAATATCACAATGTCATATGCATTTCTCATGCCATTGAGAGATTGTCATCGTGAAGTCTTTATGAAGGTCATACTGCATATCCATGCTTAAATCAGTTCAAATTATGAATCTAAATTCTATGCACCCATGGAGGATCCGTACATTTTTATATGATCTCTATTAACAACGTTTCATGTAGGAATATAACCAAACAATATATTTTTTCATGTTTCTGCAAGGTAGGGTTTCTCTTAGGCCAGTTGTATATACTAAAGGATATACTGGTTCAATTAACATTTCAAAGGTCCAGTGGCTATGTATGGTTACTTTGTTTTTCGTAATCTTAGTTCCATAGATGCCCTTCTGTCCAATAAGGCATATTTTTTTGTTAGGGAGAGTGCTTTAGAAGGCATGAAATTCCAACTGTCTAGTTTGTGATTCACAACTTTCACCTGTAGTTGCAACTAAGACATATAAGTAAGATACCAGGAATGATCATTAATAACATAGGATATGTTTTGCAGTGGCATAAGAATGAAAATGGAGTAGCACAGGGAAAATGATAATGTTTGGACTTTGGTGATGACAACTTTACCATTGGCTGCTGGGAACCGAAGATTTCATTTGTAGAGATGGGCAGATGAAGTTGTCAACCCAAGTCTTTTTTGCTTCAATTGATCAGCATGGTGAAAAGGTTGAGAGGGAGAGTACTTGTACTGCTTTGGTGGTTGTTATTGTTGATTGGTTGCATGATAATAAAAATTCCATGCCTATTAAATCTCAGTTTGATACTTTGATTCAAGATGGATCTTTGGAGTGGAGGAATCTTTGTGACATAGAAGCTTACAGAGAGAAGTTCCCAGACAGGCACTTTGATCTAGAGACAGTATTACAGGCAAAGGTACGTCTTCTTTCTATAGCTCTTGGGAAGTCCTTTGTTGGCTTCTTTCAAGATGAAGGAATGGGAGATTACTTCGAATTTCTACAAGGGGCTATGTCTTTTGACAATATCTGGGAATAAATCACTAATGCAAGTATTGAGGAGGCTGATAACAGTGAACCACAGATTTATATTGTCAGTTGGAATGGCCATTTTTTTGTGCTAAAGGTTGAAAAGGAGTCATACTACATCATAGATACCATAGCCCTGAAATATTGTTTGAAGGATGCAACCAGGGTTATGTCTTGAAGTTTGATAAAGAGACAGTTGTCTATTAGTTGCCAAAAGAACAAAAATTGGAAGATGAAAAGTGCAGTAGCACACATCAGTTTGCACTAACAGAGAATTCAAATTTTTTGCCGGCAGATATTTCAAAATCTCCAACAGTAGCCAATGGGAATTGGCCAAAAAAGGAAACTTCTTTAAATAAAGACACAAATCCATCTAAGATTGTTGAAAAATGAGAGTGGAAAGAATGGTTGGTTTGTAAGGGGAAGGAGTCGTGCAAAGAGTTTATCAAGGGCTTTTGGGAAGCTCTCCCATTATGGGAATTACAGATGGACATTAAAAAGGGGTTGATGGGAAGGACCCCACTACATCATTGATTGCAAATTGAGTTCCAGTTTACTGTTCGCTCTTGTTCAACCTCGATGGATTTGGTAGTGACCTAGTGTGTTGGTTTAGTTTGATATTTCTGTAGCTTGTTTATTAACTCAAGCTTAACTGGGTAGCACTGCCCATGATACATCTTACCGACTCATTCTTTTAACTAGAGAAGATTTGGGACTTTCCTTTACATCTTTGTACCTGTATAGATATTGTAATAATCAGCAGTGTCTTTTCTTTCTAATTTGAATTAGGCAACGAGAACAATCTTCTCAATAGGGGTGAGTGACATACATGGGGTTTTAGACATGGAGTTTGGATGGGGCAATAGGAACAAGTGCTTGGTTCTGGGCATCCTACTTGATATCCTTTAGTTCGACTATGTACTGTTGCTCTGTCTTGGGTTTTTTTAAATCTTTAATCAGGTCTCTTCTTATATCATCCGGTTTCCTTGGCAAGTGGGACTGAAGCTAGTAGTTAATTTATCTACAGCTACTACTTATTACTTTATGTGCTGAAGCTAGTACCTTAGAGCTTAAGATTGAACTCTGATGAAAGAAATACATCGCTCCCGTAACAACACAAATGGCTTCTAGCCAATAACACAACCATCATCGATAAAACAAGGCCCCTCTCTAATAAGCGAGTTAATAAATTGTTCAAACAATATTAATTCACATTCTCTGGCACTATAGTTTTGCGTGAATATAGATCTAAGCCGAGAGATAAGCCGATGTTTCAGGTGATACATGTTACTTTGAATTAAGGAAATAAGCTTACTTATTAGCTTAGAAATAAGCTACGTAGTCTCAGTGTAGCAGGCAGCCTAACAGCCGTGCTATTATCCAATAAGCATATTCCTTGTAGTGGCAATCTTAATTTAAATTCCAACAACAATAAGAAGCAATTCTACGTGATTAGTAAGTGAAGAAAAACAATAAAAAATTCGTTTTCTCCAAATCTGAGCATACATGTAGGTGAATCTGTATTAAAGAGATTACAAACAACATTAAAAGTGCAAATCTGGGCACAAACAACCATGTTTGACAGTGCAAAAACAAGAAGAGCCAACATACCTATAAGAAGAAACATGCCTTGTCTTAAGAAAGCTACCAATCAGGGTGTTCAAAATAAGGGCCCTCTGAGTTGAAACTGCCCAACTGAGCATTGAATCGAATATCCAACACTTCACTATCAACTTCTATAGTATAGACGCAGAGAATGAAATGGGGTAAAATTAAAGTTTAAATAGAATAATTTGAATCCAAAAAAAGTGAAAATTTACCTATAAGAAGAAATGTGCCTGTCTTGAGAAAGCTATCAATCAAGCCATTCAAAATAACCCCTCTCAGTTGAAACTGGCCAACTGAGCATTGAATCGAATATCCTACACTTCACTGTCAGCTTCTATAGGACGAACTCATGAAAAAAAATGGGATCAAATGAAAATTTAAATAGAATAATTTGAACCCAAACAAAACTGGACATTTACCTTTGAAATCCCACGGTTTCCATTTCAAATCCCTATCTAATTCAAATCCCTATCTATCAAGTTCTCGCCCACCCGATCGTGTTTCCCTTTTTTTTCAATACTGTCCCATCAAAAGCAGCATTTTCAAGAGCATTGCAGGATTTTTTCCATCAGCGGTTGGAGCAGCATTACGACCAACAGTTCCCGAGCGAGACCAGCAAAAGCATAACCAGTTTAATTAGCCTCATTCCCAGTAGCCCAAGCCCAGGACGGAGAACAATATTAAACATGTAGCAGAGTAATAAATGCTCTGGCTGCAGCATTGTGAACCCTTGGATCTCAGTTCCCGAACGAGACCAGCAAAAGCATAACCAGTTTAATTAGCCTGTCAAGGGTTCACAACGCTGCAACCAGAGCATTTATTACTTTGCTGCATGTTTAATATTGTTCTCCGTCCTGGGCTTGGGCTACTGGGAATGAGGCTAATTATTACAGCCAAAGCATTTATTACTCTGCTGCATGTAAAATATTTTTAGCCGCCCAGGACAAGCAGCTACAGAAGTACTAGTTTCAGCGTAATTTCTATCATCAGTTCATAAGGCAGTTCCTAGTTCCATCCACATTACCAGGAGAATTTTCATAAGCAGTTGAACGGGCAGGATAAACCCTAGCATGCCAAACCCTAAACCAAACCCTAAACCCCAATAATTTCTCAGAAATTATTAGTAGCCCATAGTTTCCACCGTCTTCCATTTGAATCCATTTCTCTCAAACTCTCCCCAGCCCTATGAAATGAGGGTTCACAATGCTGCAGCCAAAGCATTTATTACTCTGCTCCATGTAAAATATTTTTAGCCGCCCAAGACAAGCACGACAAGCAGCTACATAAGCACTAGTTTCAGCGTAATTTCTATCATCAGTTCATAAGGCAGTTCCTAGTTCCATCCGCATTCCCACGAGAATTTTCATAAGCAGTTGAACGGGCAGGATAAACCCTAGCATGCCAAACCCTAAACCAAACCCTAAACCCCAAGAGAAATTATTAGTAGCCCATAGTTTCCACCGTCTTCCATTTGAATCCATTTCTCTGAAACTCTCCCCAGCCCAGAGCTTACACCATCTTCCGTTTGAATTCATTCACGAGGGTTGCAACAATGGTTCAGTACAATTTTAAAAGGATAACGGTGGTGCCGACGGCGAAGGACTTCGTGGACATAATCCTCTCGCGGACGCAGCGCCAGACTCCCACTGTCGTTCACAAGGGCTATGCCAACAAGCGTCTCCGCCAGTTTTACATCCGAAAGGTGAAGTTCACTCAACAGAACTTCCACGATAAGCTATCCACCATCATCGATGCCTTTCCCCGCCTGGATGACATCCATCCCTTCTATGGAGATTTATTGAATGTTTTATATGACAAAGATCACTACAAAGTGGCCCTCGGTCAAATTAACACTGCCCGTAATCTCATCTCTAAAGTTGGCAAAGACTATATCCGGTTGATCAAGTATGGAGACTCGCTGTACCGCTGCAAAACCCTAAAGGTTGCAGCGCTGGGGAGAATGTGTACTATCATGAAGAGGATTGGGCCTAGTCTGGCCTATCTAGAGCAGGTTCGGCAGCACATGGCTAGATTGCCTTCTATTGATCCCAACACCAGGACTATACTTATCTGTGGGTATCCAAATGTGGGTAAGAGTTCTTTCATCAATAAGATTACCAGGGCAGATGTAGATGTTCAGCCTTATGCATTTACTACCAAGTCTCTGTTTGTTGGGCACACTGATTATAAGTATTTGAGGTATCAGGTCATTGATACTCCTGGTATTCTGGATCATCCATTGGAAGATAGGAATACTATAGAGATGCTGAGTATTACAGCTCTTGCCCATTTGAAAGCAGCTGTTCTGTTCTTCTTAGATGTGTCGGGGTCTTGTGGCTACACAATCGCACAACAAGCTGCACTGTTTCATAGCATAAAGCCTCTGTTTGCGAATAAGCCTCTCATTGTTGTCTGCAATAAGATTGATTTGCAGCCCCTGGAGGGTCTTCCTGAGGACGATGCGAATTTGATAGCAGAGATGAAGGTGGAAGCTGCGAAAACTATGATGGGGCAATATGGCAAGCTGGGTGAGGATGACGGTGCGCTTCTCTCTATGAGCGCTCTGAAAGAAGAAGGCGTCAATGCAGTGAAGAACGTGGCGTGTGAGAGGCTGTTGGAGCAGAGAGTGGAAATGAAGATGAAGTCTAAGAAAATCAATGATTGCCTAAACAGGATTCATGTTGCA
>LPNX010220487.1:835688-852081 GCA_001517045.1 Pseudotsuga menziesii
CAAGGCCTACTGGTGAAGTTATGCCAGGTGAGGGTTACAAGGACTCATCTCAGAAATTAAAGGCAGTTAAACTTGGCAAGAAGGCATCAAAGAAACGAAACAAGGACGCCCGCAAGGGAGAGGGTGATAGGGTCATACTGAACATGAAACCAAAGCATTTGTTTTCTGGAAAGCGATCTACAGGTAAAACAGATAGACGTTGAAGATTCAAGGTTTTGGTTGTTTGCATATTTTAGGAGTTGGGATTGATTGTTTTGGAGGACAATGTGAACTAGTTGTCAACTTGTCATGGTCTATGACCAGTTGACATTGGTTGAGGCTGAGATAGGTTATCATGTGTTAAAAGTATAAACAATTGTAATACTTGACAGAAACTCTGATTTTATTCAGCATTTGAAAATTCGGTAAACAGAGTAAGTTTAAAAAAATCAACTTAATTTATAATTTTTTAAGATATATTGGGGGACAGAGAGTTGCCACAATTTCTTTATTGTTGTTTAGTTGTTGGACCTGTCTGGGTTTAAGGATCGCAATGTTTTTTTTTTAAATTTTAAGATACATTTCTGAATTGCAATTAAATTGCTCGAGAATTGAAAAGGCTTTTTGTCGGGAAAAATTATGTTTGGGAAAGAAACCAGTCTAGAATTCCTATTTACAAATAATATGGTATATAAAACCCTAACAAAGTCCTGGTCAACATGCATCGAACTAATGCTCTGTAGAGTTTATCAGTAGTGATGTGGATACTTATGGCTGTTCTTTCCACTGATATAGTCCTCGAGTTGGATACTTATGGATTGTAGCATATTTAAGATCCAGCATTCTGAATATTTTCATCCCACTTTGTTTTGAGATTATTCTAGATGGAGAAGTATATAGTGATATTGATGTATCAGAGATTTAGGAGTTACTGGTTTATTTTGATCATTTAAATTGAAAATTGTCAGAACCTATTTTGAGAAATCTAAGTTTCGAACTCAGAGTGTTGTCCAGAGACAAATTTTTTGCTCCCTTGTGGAAGCCAACATTTAATGTTCTAGAGTATCAAGCAAAAGGCAGAAACAAAGTTGTTATTTGCCTCTTTTTTTTAACATGACAGAAATGCTTAAATAGATATACGGAGTGTACTTTCTATCTTAATATGAATAAAACTATGGTTTTTTCCAGTGAAAAAAACATGTGATTCTGCTCCAAGTTATCTAACTGTTTCCCTAAATATATTACTACATTTCTAGGCCAATATTTGATGAGATTTTGTATAATGGTTGCATTAGCTGACTATAAGACGATCCCAAGTCTACCATATTTTCTGGGAATTTAATTTGTTTGATTATGTTTCTAATTGATGAAGATAATAGAGATAGTTTTGGGGAGTGGAGACTGTTGTCACAAATGTCATCTGTTGCAGCATACAAAGCCTAATTTTTTGACCATGTCTATGGGCCTAATAGACAAGCTCATTGTGTTTAGTAGTGAAGAGAAAGTGATCTTTGGTAATATTGATGAAGTTCCTACTCAAGGTCTGTCAGGATCTTTTCCACTGCTTCTTAAAGATGATTTGCATATGGATGGTTTACAACATGTTTCAATGGATCTCTTTCCTTCACATGAATATGTTAGTCTTCCTCTTGGTCCTACCCATGTCTTCAAATGCTCCTATTACCTCTCACTTTGCAAGGGGGTGACAAGTGGAATTTTCAACTTATGATGATAGAGGTCTGCATCAAACTTGACATTTCACTGCCTGTAGCAGAGGAAGAAGGAATTTATGTGTTCATTCTAGGAATTTTTTGGGGCTTCTTGTGCTCTCCTTAGTTTGTAGTTTTAACCATGAAGGATTATTTAAACACTGTGTTAAGAGAGTTTGAAGCAGGGGAATTTTTGGAGGCTCTTTTGATGAGAGTCATTGGAGAGTCTTTTGTAATCTCCTTAACGAGATGGAAAGCAAGGAAGAGGCTGGTTTGTAGTCCCAAGATGGAGCATTTGTAAATCTCAAGATGAGATAAGGAGTCGCATATTGTGATATCACTGTGTGATAGTCCATAGCCCAGGATGGGACAAAGATTCACATTTTGTGAGATCAGTGTGTGAAGTTCCAGGATCGAACAATGTTATATGATGTGAAGTCTTGATTTTCCAATTGATGTATGGAATACTAACTTACATTTACTAAGTTTTGTCCTTATTGTAACCTACAAAGGCTTCAAATCGGAAAAGCACTCACCCTTGTGATAATTTTCCCACAATAGACATCGTTATAGATGATCTACCTCCAACATACAGTATGCTAATGTCTAGGCATTGGTGAACTTCTATTGGGGGGGGGATTCAATTTGATCTATCATATGCTACTATCCCACTATTTGGGGCGGACCCATGGATTATATAGACAACCAAAAATTACAGATGTCATCAGTGATCCCCAAAACCCTACCAAATTTCCTTCCTATCATTAATTATGACTTAGAAAACTTCCTCCTCAGCCATCACTCCCCCACTCAGGACCAAACAAAAGGGATGATGAAAGAAAATAAACATATAATAATCCATGTAGAAATGTGGAGAATGTATTTTGATGGGACCTATAACAAAGGAGGAAATGGGGCCATCGTGTTGTTGAAATCTCCTTTGGGAAGGGATTTCCCTCATTCCTTTAAGCTGAAATTCATGTGCACAAATAATGTGGTAGAATATGAGGTTCTTATATTGGGATTGGAGACAATAAGAAAGA
The DNA here is from genome assembly GCA_001517045.1 of Pseudotsuga menziesii. Taxonomy (NCBI): domain Eukaryota; kingdom Viridiplantae; phylum Streptophyta; class Pinopsida; order Pinales; family Pinaceae; genus Pseudotsuga; species Pseudotsuga menziesii. The sequence goes on from LPNX010220487.1 coordinate 838,420, forward strand.
TGGGAATCAAGCAACTAAATATTTTTGGGGATTTACATGTGATAGTGAATCAAATAAAAGAGATATGTCAATCTAGACACCCTAGGATGAAACAGCACATAGTTTGGGATCTTTCCAAAAATTTCTTTCAGACCATTAATATTTTTGCAAGACCTAGAGAGTTAAATCATAGAGTAGATAATTTTGTAAATATAGTAGTTGAGTTTACCCATGAAATTTAAGCAAGCTATTCTATTCTATTAAGATGATGTATATAGTTGCCATCCACGATATTGTTAAACATTGGAAAGTCTTTGAGGATGATAACCAAATAAAAAACCTCCTGAACTTGGTGGTGGAATATGCATATATACATATAGATTCAAAGGAAGAAGGATAAGAACAGGGAGATGAAGGTTATGATATGAGAGTAGATGTAAAGCGGATATTTCTTGAGATGATAGGAGGGTAGAGGGTTGTACATCTCAAGGAAAAACACATCCCACAAGGATTTGTCCCATTAGAAAGACTATTTGGCTTAGAGTAGGTCCCAACTAATCCATCTATATAACCTAGTTCATATGAGGTTGAATAATATAACCTAGGAGATTCCTTAAATGCCAATGGTCATCAATGAGCATCACCTAGAAGTATATTATTATCTATAGTATTTTTGTGCATATCTTTTGTAAAATTACAACTCATTGTTGGTTTCTTGGCCATTGTACCAACCATGGCGGAAATGAGAAGAATGAGATAGGAATTGTTATGCTAGATTTGTATCGTATTTTTCCTTTTTGTTAGAGATTGTCATTATTATTTTATTTTGAGTAATGAATGTTGTGTATATGAACATCAACAGTACAATGATGGACAATTTTTAATTTTTGGGGTTTTTGTTACAAAATGTAACATTATATAATTGTTTCCCTATCGGGGAGCAGGACAGAGAAATCTTCACAGAATTTTGGTATGGATGAACATCAATATAAGGAAATCTGGAAATGGTTGATAGATAGTGAACTCTTATGATACACTTCTCTTATGATATCATGTAAAATGATCTACCCAGAAGTCTACTGACTCTATACAGAATATTTGCTATGCAGATATATACTCAATGTAATTTTGTACTTTTTTTGAGGAAGAAAATTACGATTTTTTATGTATATGATTAATGTTGTAATGTGATATAGTGAGAAATAGGTCATATGTAATAAAATACAATTTAAATGTTAACTTCCAGTTTAGTTCAGTTTCTAATCCAAAGTATTACTATGCACAATAAAAATATATTTTTGTGTTGCGAGTGGTTACAATTTTAAAAAGTGAAATATGGTCATTTTTTTTGTTTGTAGAAGTCATAGGTAGTTTTATTATAATTATTGAGTTTGGGGAGCAATGTAAATATGTGTATTAAAACCACATTTAAGTCCAGAGCAAGTTGTAAGGGAGATACATGATTGAAAGGGTGTAAAGCATTCATATTGAAGTATGCCAACCTGATATGCAACAACTTGGTGAGATATATTGTGCATGTATGAGTCACAGACCTAACACTGTACAATAAAACTGCAGTATGCTTTATTCATCTTAATCTTCAAACTTCAAGGGGTTGTGTGAAAATCATTTTTGTTAAAATATAAGTGAAGAGAAGTTGAGTCTAGCATTTTACCAATATATGCTCAATATGATATTTTGATTAATTCTCCTTTCAGGTAAGTTATGAACTTGAACCTTTGGCTATTACTTATTGGCGTGAATAAAATATATTCCTTCCATATTCCTGAATCTTGTTAGTTATGATATTTGCAGCTTTTGATTGACTGATTTAGTGCCAATATTATTTTTTCTCCTTTGCGGTGGAAAACACATTATATTTTAGAAGGGCATTGCATTTCCAACTGATGATGGAAAACTTTGGGTGACTAGTTTGTTTACTTGAAAATTTTGGGTGACTTTCCATGTAGCAATGTTGGGAAGCATTTTGTTATAAAATAAAATGGAAGATGAATATCAGTCTGTGCAGACCCAAATGAGACTACAACAAGAAATTCCTAGAGCAACTGACACTAAAAGCCATTGCTCATATATGTGAAGAAAGTAATAAGGGAAAAATTAAAAAGCAGTAGTGGTCCCCATAATTGAGTGTGCAGCCTTTGTAATCACCCTTTTTACTGTAGCTACACCTAAGTTTACAAGCATCTTTTGAGCATATGTTGTTATGGAGTGAGATGATATAAATGTTTGGTCAAAGAAAAATGAACTTCACATGGACAGAAACTATGTTACACTTCCCAGTTCTCATGTCAAGAATCACCACACATCAATGACCTCCTGGGTGATTGAATCATATACTGTGTACAGTGTAAGCCATATAAGGAGGTATTCTACTGCAGAGAGGAAGTTTTCAAGTATTCTTTTCTTGAACATGTGTAAATTACAAGTAGGGAGGAAGTAGATAAAGCAGTTTTGAGTTTTTGATGGCCAATGGTTTGTCTTGATAGTTTTCAGGCCAATGACAAAATAACTGTGTGATGTGTAAAAAAAAGTAAATATGGGTGAAAAGATAAAACAGTCCAAAGAAAAAACAATTGCACAATTTATGTTTCTTACAAGGAAGATTTCCTATAGTTGATGAAAGGCTTCCTCAAGAAAGTGCTATTATTGTATGTGACTGAACTTATGTCTCAATTAGCAACATTCTAATGTACAGGAACTGTCTATTGGAGATTGAGGAATTTAAGAAGCAAGAAAAAGAACTCATGGAACATGGATCAATGAAACTGTCTGCATCTGCTTTGTTTCTTTTATGTTAGTCCAAAAGAAGATAGAAGGATCCTTTGCGTAGGATTGATGATTTGATTGGCTAATACAAGGATGCAGAAGTGGATTTGCAGTCCAGATACATAAAATTTGGATTTGGAAGAAAGATTTCATGGAAGAAAGTGAGGATTGCATGATTGGTTCATTGCCATTAAGCTTATGTTAAAATTCAACCACATTTACATATTTTATGAGTGATGATGTATTCAGGTCATTCCTTGATGTTTTTCTCACTTGTTATTTTGATGTCTGAGTTTTAGAAAATCTTGGAAGGAGCATATGAAACACTTGGGATTTTGGTCCATAGTAGAAATCTTTGAGCCCGTAGAGGAGGTATGCATGGTTAGAGTCTCCCATAGATATTGTTTTTGTTGGCAAGTATGGCAATATAGGTTCGCTATAGCTGTCATTGATGTCAAGCAGAGTTCAGTAACGACAAAAGACTAACCAAGACATGATGGCATTGACAACATTGAAAAAACAGGCATATAGGCATACATTTCAGATGTGTTGAATATGAGCCAGTGATGATGGTATTATGGCGATGGAAGAGAAAAGAAGTCAAAATCCAAGTGATTGGGATCCAAGAGTGGAAGAATATCAAAATCAGTTGAAAAGGGTGAAAGTTCTTGAAGCAATAAGGTGATACAGAAATAAAAGAATTGAGGGATCTTGGGAAAATTGTGCAGATGACTGTGTTGGATGAGGCTGAGAAAATTCAGAAAGTAAAGAAATGCCTGGAACTACTCATTCTAAGATTGATCAAATCACGTCTGTATACTAGTGCTGTGGCTCTGTTAAAGCAATTTTCTCTTCAACATTCTAGCCCCCATGACTTCCTGGTTTCTATGATTTGTGATGATCAATTTGAAGCAGCAGAAGAATGGGCAGTGTACATGGGGAAGGCTATGATCTGATATCTAGTGCAGCAGTGTATGGAAATGACTCTGTTCAAGAGGGCCTATAACATTGTGAAAAAATATGACTTGCAGTTGGACTTTCCTGATGCATATCATCAATATAGAAAAAGTACATTGAGGAAGCTGGTAGAGAAAGGATGCTGGGACATTGCAGAATCAATTTCTATTAAAGATTGCAAACTCGTTGAATACCTGGTTGATTTGGCACAAGAAATTGGTGATGCAGAAAAGGCAGCTGATCTCTGTTCTCGCCATGTCATAGCATACATCCCATTCTGTTCAGTTGATGGAGTTCACCCTATGATTCAGTATTTGCGATTGCAAGACTTTGTTTCAGAAGAAAATGTTATTTAGGTTGAAACAATTGCTGGTTTGGCTGAAGCTTCATGCCATTTTTCTAAATATTGTTGGAATAGATTGTGAATGGAGACCCAGTTACTTCAAAGAGGAGAAGATGAACAAGATATCTATTTGTGGATAAATTATGTGTTATGTGAGGATGTGGCATGTGTGATGAAGCTTGAAATACACTTGATGATGTTCTAGAGCCATTAAGAAGTCATTATAGAAGTTTTGGAAAAATATGGCAATTTGGAGAAAAACAAGAAAATGACTAAGTATGAAAATCTAGTAAACACAATCTGTGAAGGAGCATATTGATGAAAAAGCATCCAAGCACATAAAGTCATCACAAGTGCTGTCTGAAGCAGTGGTTATTTCATCTGACAGAGACAATGAAACCGATTATGGAAGTAAGGATATCAGTACACAACGTAGTAATCATTCTCATCTACGGGAATTCTTACCTGTAAGTGTTGATCCAGTAAATAAGTTTGGTCCAGTTCCAAGAGAGAGTGAACAGCCAAGCCATGATCATATTAGTAACGATCTGGAAGTTGAGGTCAAGGAGAGACAGTTTTCTTCCTCAGAAGTTCTCATTTTGGATAATTTAGAAAAGGATGTATCCCGTTCTGATGTGATAAAGGTCATGTCTGTTCTGATTTCTGGTATTGTTCAAGTTTATATTGTCCCATGCCTGAATTTTGAGAAGTGTACAAGTGGGGTTGTATTGTTCCATGATCGTCCAAGTTTGATGAAGGTGTATGCTCATTTGCAAAATGACAGGTTTTTTTTATTGTGTCTTCAAATGGAAGGCCGTGGGTTGTGCTTGATATTGAGGATAGACTATGTGAAGGCAATTTTGGATGTTTTACTGTAAATTCCATGGTTAATCAGTCCACGCACCATCTGGTAGCATCAACAAACAGAGTAAATGAAATTGATCCAACATTGCAAAGACCAGGGTGTTTTAATGCAGAAATTGAAGTTAGTACACCTAATAAGGAAGAGTATTTTGAGATACGTCATCTCCATGCACTGGGAGAGCAGTTTGATGATGGTTGTGGTCGTGGCTCCAGTCAAGATCTCACTTGACAATCAGAAGAGACTCGGCAGCCGTTGGATTATCAAATCAACGGTTGTGATTTGTTTTGTTTGGGATTTAGTCCCACATTGACAATGAAATGAGGATCTTATGGGTTTATATGTGCCAACCTCTCTCACTCTTATCGACGTTGAGAGCAAAGGTTTGGTGGGGGCTCTGGGTGTTTGGACTCCACGAGAAGCTCACCAGCCCGGAGCCCGGGACGACCTGTAAGGCCCCCTACCTTTTTGGTACACGTGGCATTCATTGTGGCAAACAATGAATGGCAGGAAGATTGTTGATGACTTGGCAGAAGGTACACACCTATGCACGTGGCATTCATTGTGGCAAACAATGAATGGTAGGCAGACTGTTGATCACTTGGCAGAAGGTACACACCTATGCACACTGATGCATTGACAATGCACTCACATATGTACATGCATACACCTGCATACGTGTATGGGTTTACATGTGCTAACACCCCACACCGTCTTCCATGTCGACACATCCACACACACATTCAGTCGGAATACATCCACACACACATTCAGTCGGAATTGATCAAATTCATCTCCATAAATTGATGCGGATTCAATTATAATACGTCAAATACATCTCTGTAGATACTACCATAAATTCAGAATCTTCCATGTCGACACATCCACACACACATTCAGTCGGAATTGATCAAATTCATCTCCATAAATTGATGCAGATTCAATTATAATACATCAAATACATCTATGTAGATACTACCATAAATTCAGAAGGTTATGATAATGGACCAGAATTAAGATCATTTGAGCCATGAATTATTTCAAATGTCATAGAAATCATCTTTAGAAGAAATGCAATAAAGAGTGGAAATACAATAAAAGTCACCAACTATCCTCCATAGTTGGAATATCCTTTAACCATGGAGGATACATGGAATATCCTTTTATAAAGCATTGTTTTCTAAAAACACACCCTTAACAAAACATAAAATATTGAGATCATTTGTCAAATATCCTTTTATAAAGCATTGTTTTCTAAAAACACACCCTTAACAAAACATAAAATATTGAGATCACTTGTCATATATGAAGGGTAACAAATATTATAAAATTTCAAAAGAAGGGTCATAATTTCAACAAATCAGTAATGACCTCATTCTCAATACTCAATTGCTCAATGAGCATTGTACCTTTAGTATTATATGAGAACGGATGTCAATCATGACTAAGATATAGGGTTTAAGACAAAGTACTTGCATTTGGAAAATAAATATTAAAATCAGGCCTATTCATGTTCCCTCTCATATATTTCCAATACATTGTACCCTTTCACAACATTTAATCCACCACATATCTCATGCCTAGATAATCCTCCGATTGTATTGACATGTGCATTATTATGTCACTCGATGAAAACTTCCCAAAAAAGCTTGGACAACATGTCTTTCTAAATTCCCACTTGAATTCATGTGTTATAAGCATTCTTTATCCTTGCCGATATGAGAATTAACATCACTTTTAGTTTCCATACTCAATGTTTTTGGTTCCTACACTTTCCATAATGTCATTTACTTTATCCTTGTCTTTTCTTTTAGCTTTATAAAACATGAAAACAATTAGTCATGGATTATGGGAGTAAATTGTAATGGCATTGGGGACTTGTTAGTAATATTAATTGCAAATGTGGCTCAATAAAATTTTTGACATAAACAATTAACATTGAACATGCCCAAGGAAATGAGGTTATCTCTATTTCTTCATGTTCACGTAATCTATATCTCTATGGCATCTAACAACTTTATTCATGTTTATTTTATTGCATTGATAATGCTGTGTTTTTTCCTATTATAAGTTAGGACATGTTTTGTTTTTCAAAAAAAAAAATTCAAGAAAAAGAAAATACATTCGTCACATGCCCTCATTGTTTGCCACGTGTACATTTGTCACATCCTGCCAAGTCATCAACAGTCTGCCACATCCTGCCATTCATTGTTTTCCACGTGTAGCTTCTGCCAAGTCATCAACAGTCTACCACATCCTGCCACTCATTGTTTGCCACGTGTACCAAAAGGTAGGGGGCATGACAGGTCATCCTGGGCTTCGAGCTTGTGAGCTTCTCATGGAGTCCAAACACCCAGAGCCCCCACCATACCTTTGGTCTTTGCATTGATAGGAATGAGAGAGGTTGGCGGATATAAACCCATAAGATCCTCCTTTCACTGTCAATGTGGGACTAAATCCCAAACAAAACAAATCACAACCGTTGATTTGATAATCCAATGGTTGCTGAGTCTCTTCTGATTGTCAAGTGAGATCTTGAATGGAGCCACGACCACGCCCATCATCTAACTGCTCTTCCAGTGATCGGAGATGACGAATCTCAAAATAGTCTTCCTTATTAGGTGTACTAACTTCAATTTCTGCATTAAAACACCCTGGTATTTGCAATGTTGGATCAATTTCATTTACTCTGTTTGTTGATGCTACCAAATGGTGCTTGGACTGATTAACCTTGGAAATTACAGTAAAACGTCCAAAATTGCCTTCACATAGTCTATCCTCAATATCAAGCACAACCCAGGGCCTTCCATTTGAAGACACAATAAAAAAAACTGTCGTCTTGCAAATGAGCATACACCTTCATCAAACTTGGATCATCATGGAACAATACAACCCCACGTGTAAACTTCTCAAAATTCAGGTATGGGACAATATAAACTTGAACAATACCAGAAGTCAGAACAGACGTGACCTTTATCACATCCGAACGGGATACATCCTTCTCTAAATTATCCAAAATGAGAACTTATGAGGAAGAAAATTGTCTCTCCTTGACCTCAACTTCCAAATTGTTACTAATATGATCATGGCTTGGCTGTTCACTCTCTCTTGGAACCGGACCAAACTTATTTACTGGATCAACACTTATAGGTAAGAATTCCCGTAGATGAGCATGATTACTATGTTGCGAACTGATATCCTTACTTCCATAATCGGTTTCATTGTCTCTGTCAGATGAAATAACCACTGCTTTAGACAACACTTGTGATGACTTTATGCGCTATTTTCATCAATATGCTCCTTCACAGATTGTGTTTACTAGATTTTCATACTTAGTCATTTTCTTGTTTTTCTCCAAATTGCCATATTTTTCCAAAACTTTATTTTGTCCACTATTTTGTCCATGTTGGGTCAAAGTATGGAGCAGGTTTAAAACTTTATTTTGTCCACTATTTTGTCCATGTTGGGTCAGAGTATGGAGCAGGTTTTTATACCCCCTTATGGTAAAAAATACAGCTTGTTCTCTCATCATTTGAGCATCCTGTATGCATGTAACAGGGTGTTTGGGGAAATTAAAGCCTTTGCATCATGACAATCTATGAGTAGAGTATTTGATGGCATATATCCTTTTTTCAGAGCATTGTGAGCATAACATATAGAGGTGACACCAAACATGTTTCTTATATTCTTATATGGAGGATAGTTGGAATATCCTTCCACCATTTCAGACCCTACCTTGGCCATCGCTCGGCCCTACTAATGGAAAAAAATCATCATTTGAAGCATGCATTACACTCTTTTATACACCATTTTATTAAAGATATTATATGTTTGGAAGTTACTCATTGAGATGGTCCACTTAGAATTTTGTTCACATGGTTCATATACATTAGCTGTGAAATAAATATACTATCTTCTAACATCTAAACTTGCATGCCTAGAAGATAATGGAATTGACCCAAGTTGGAACCTGTAAATACCAAATTTGAATGTAAAATATGTGACCCAACTCAAGTGTTTTAGTATGAGACTTGTTTGGAATTTCTACCATAGATCCCTTTTGGCTTGGCTTTCTAGGCATTAGAAAAGAGAAAAAAGGATGCGAAAGGGTAGAAACCATAGGTTGTAAACAAATGAAACTTGTAGAACAAATTTAACAAATCCAAACACAAGTTTAGAACAACTTGTAAAATAATTTCACGAAAAATAATCAAGCTATCGTTGGGATCAATGTCTGTTAGACAACAAAACCCTTGTTTCAGCACTATGTTGGGTCAGATTATGGAGCAGGTTTTCATACCCCCTTCTGGTAGAAAATACAACTTGTTCTCTCATCATTTGAGCATCCTGTATGCCTGTAACAGGGTGTTTGGGGAAAGTAAAGCCTTTGCATCATGACAAGCTGAGTAGAGTATTTGACGGCATATACCCTTTTTCAGAGCATTGTGAACATAACATATAGAGGTGACACCAAACCTATTTCTTATATGCTTATATGGAGGATAGTTGGAATATCCTTTTACCATTTCCTTCATTCCTAGTTTATTTGTTGGCGTAAATATTGCGGTTTCTTGGGAAAGGAGGGAGACTGAAAGTTACTCACCTAGAAGTAAATATACTTTAGAACGAGTCATGACTATTGGGAACTACTACATTTTTAATTCAGCTCTAAACTTTTCATTATTCATAACCAATTTGAGTACTTTTAAGTTGTTTAACCAAGAAAAAAACACTAATTAGATGCCCATTCTGAGTAATCTTTGAATGCAGTTATCATATTCAACAATGATCATGAGCAACATACGGTGTCCTCCTTATGATTGTATTTGTGATCCTCGATATCAAGTTGCACCTATTCATCACGACAACTATAAAATAGTGGAAGATCATACATTTTATTACCCAAGCGAGTAACCCTTTCTGGGCTTAGAAGGGTCAACTCAACATTAAAGAGTGACAGAATAACTCATAATGTTTACATATGAGTTAAAGCATCCAGTATGATGTCGCATGTTCATGGATGTGATGAATGGAACAAATGAGAGGCCAATGCATATCAAAATGACCATGCCCAAGGCACAAAAGTAGCCAAGGCTACGCTGTATTATACAGTTGTCAATGGTGATGAGATCTATTGACACTAATCCAGCAATGTAAATTCTTCGAGACTTACAGAAGGATGCATTTTGATAAACAAATTATGGGCATGGGACCTCTTTTAATCCTTGAATGTCCAAGAATTTATGAGCGATTGAAGTAGATTTTGTGCCTATCATCTTAAGCTTATTCTCTTTTAGAAGTGGAGAAGTTCGTTATTCAACCATGCCTAATTGTTACGGAGTTGTACTCCTAACCTGAAAAGCAAGCACAAGAAGAAGGGTGTATACCTGACTGACCAATCAAGCAACTAAGGATATTGGTAGTACCAAGGCCGACACATAATTGTATACAACTATATGGCTAAACAAAACTCTGATGAGTTTCCTCTAATGATAGACAACACAATGAATAGCATCCTTGTATAGAGTAGATAGTTGACAAGTACCTCCATCCTCGTTCTTTATAGCTACGTCCACAAGATGCTTATACTTGGTGCCATAAAGTCCATGTTGCCCAGGTTAAGAATTCTATGGTTATGTGATATGCTTATAAGCATAGGTTGCCTCTCAATATAGCTGCATTGACATTGTTGCATTTTGTGGCAGTGATGGTAATCAACATGATAATACTAGTAGTTAGTTATAGCCTAGTTAATCATATATACATAATCAGGTAATTTACCAGGTACCCTTTTTTCATTCGACTAAGTTACCATGGTCCTCCACTATGATCATACCTTGCCCATCAATAGCATCAACTTTATACATCACCCAAGGTGATTATATCTTATGGCTTGTAATGTTGATAATATGCATGCAATAGTTAAACATGCACTGCCACCCATGCATGCTCACCCACACCCTTCAGGCACACACACCTATGCACACTGATGCATTGACATACACTCACATATGTACATGCATACACATGCATATGTGTATGGGTTCACATGTGCTAACACCCCACACCATCTTCCATGTTGACACATCCACACCCACATGCAAGCACACACATTCAGTCGGAATTGATCAAATTCGTCTCCATAAATTGATGCAGATTCAATTATTAGACATCTAATACATCTCTGTAGATACTACCATAAATTCAGAAGGTTATGATAATGGACCAGAAGTGGGTTTATTATTTTTCATGAACTTGCCCATTGGTTCATTTCGATTATTGCATTGTGGAGGACATATCATACCTCCTTGACAAATTTCACAAACAACCTTCTTTTCCTATCATGTATTTCATCATTTTCGTCCTATGCATTTTCAAGAATTCTCGCTTCACTTGTAGAGGGGGTCTCATTATTAAAATGAGAAGTAGCATTTTTAGAAACACCATTAATATAAATAGAGAGGCTCTCTCATTTGAAAAATAAGATACAAGGAATCTTCATCTCTACTCCAAAAATCAATTTCAGGGGGTTTCATGTTAGTATCTTCTCTCTCTCCTATCTTAGGTAGATCTGATCAGGTTGTGAAAGCCACTCAAGGTTACATATCAACATACACAGAGTTCCAATCTGAGTTTGTGGTGAATGTTTAGGGTTTCATATTATCATATCAGCATAAACAAAGTTCGGATATGAGTGTGTGAAGGTTGTTCATGGTTATGTATTATCAAATAAGCATACACAAAATCCCAATTTGAGTGTTAAAGTCCGCTTAGAGTTCCTATTTTTCTCATTCTGATTCTTAGAGTTTTTATTTTCCTCATATCTAAGCCTTAGGGTTCCAATCTATTTTTGACACCACCAACTCACGGTTCTGATCCATTTCAGGGTATATGCAACACAAACAAGAAGTATGATAAAAATCAAGGAAGTAAGAGCCTGGACTGAGCTGAATTGAAGTTAGTAATACAATTTGAGGATAAACCCATTTCACAAATTACTATCTATCAAGTTCTCGCCCACCCGATCGTGTTTCCCTTTTTTTTGCAATACTAGGATAAACCCTAGCATGCCAAACCCTAAACCCCAATAATTTCTCTGAAACTATTAGTAGCCCATAGTTTCCACCGTCTTCCATTTGAATCCATTTCTCCGAAACTCTCCCCAGCCCAGAGCTTACACCATCTTCCGTTTGAATTCATTCACGAGGGTTGCAACAATGGTTCAGTACAATTTTAAAAGGATAACGGTGGTGCCGACGGTGAAGGACTTCGTGGACATAATCCTCTCGCGGACGCAGCGCTAGACTCCCACTGTCGTTCACAAGGGCCATGCCATCACGCGTCTCCACCAGTTTTACATGCGAAAGGTGAAGTTCACTCAACAGAACTTCCACGATAAGCTATCCACCATCATCGATGACTTTCCCCGCCTCGACGACATCCATCCCTTCTATGGAGATTTATTGAATGTTTTATATGACAAAGATCACTACAAACTGGCCCTCGTTCAAATTAACACTGCCCGTAATCTCATCTCTAAAGTTGGCAAAGACTATATTCGGTTGATCAAGTATGGGGACTCGTTGTACCTCTGCAAAACCCTAAAGGTTGTAGCGCTGTGGAGAATGTGTACTATCATGAAGAGGATTGGGCCTAGTCTGGCCTATCTAGCCATACACATTTACTTCTCTTCTATTAGCCATACCAACGCTTCTCTTACACTAATCTCCCTTTCTTCATAATTTAACCCAACATATCCCCTCGTTGGAACTACAATTGCTTCTTCAAGGACAATTATAGTCAACACTCTTTTGAAGTTGGGTTTGTTATCGACAACACGATTCTCCCACTCTCATACCAAACTTGATGCATTACTGTGAGTTTTAAGTTAAAAACATGAGAAGGTTGCAACTTAAACAAGAGTGCACAACCACCACTAAATTAATACACACAAAATTTTGATTACATATGGCTCAATACATACATACAAACATTTAAAAAAACCTTCAAATGGTTTGTATTATGTTTTACAATTTTTTTTTATAGTTACAAGCATTATCAACTTCTACAATAGAAAAGAAAAGGAAATGTGCCCTCTAGTCTAAGTTTATGATGGGCTTACATTCACAAACTTAAACCCAAATCATTAGCCATAAATTATTTTTGCCTTCTACATTTCATCAGTTGGGTTCTTCATCTTCTTCTCCCATGGTTCTCCTTCTTTGGTCTCTTTCCTTCTTCATGTAGTTGTCTTCTTCTTTTACTCCTGCATCCAAGAAAGCCTCCCTTCTTCTAAATTATGGCTATGACCTTCTCCTCTACTCTCTCTCAACTTCCCCGCTTATTCCTCCTGTTTTTGTTTTGAAAAACCTTCAAAGTAAACCTAATTTTTTGAATGATTATACCGTCTTTAGTTGTCAATTAAATGAATTTGAACGAGACCACCAAAATTTAACCACATAACTCATCCCACCTAAATTCGTAAATTGAATTTAACTTGCTTTCCATAATTTTCAACTATCATTGTGAATGATAATTATGGTCCATGAGGCCCACATAACACAAAAAAAACAAGAATCATCAAAATCATTAGATGGAGGGGAGTAGATTTGACAATTGAAAGATTTTCAAGAGTTAGATTTGAGCATATAGATCTGTAGACAAACACACAACTCACAAAGAAGATCTCACAATTTACTCAGCCATTGAAGAATGAAACAGTGCAAAAGGCTTG
>LPNX010220487.1:852475-894224 GCA_001517045.1 Pseudotsuga menziesii
GATTTGACAATTGAAAGATTTTTAAGAGAAAAGGCAACACATATTTCAAGATTATGCTAACCCCTAAAATAACATCAATCGTGTGATCACGAGGGAAGATATTAATGGTCGAGGTGAATTGTAGAGGGGGAAGGCCATTGACATTGGTCGTTCTCAAGAGTTTCAAAATGAATGAGGATCACTCATTTGAATCAACAACTCCTACATTAGGCACCCTTCATCTCCGACAACTTTTTGATTACCATGATCTGCTTAACGACAAAGGCAAGATAAACCTTTGTGCGGACTTTCAAGATCAGATCAATGGCCCAATGCTTTCTTTGTCAAGTTTAAGAGACTCCATCGGTTATTTGTGTAGCCACAACTTAACAAATAGTGTGGGAGCTCTTTAATTTTCTCAAATGGTCACTTGTTGGTTCATGTACTAGTGAAAACAATTAGCCAATGAAAAATGCATTGATCGACATTACATGAAGATTTATCTCAAATTGGTAGCCATAACTATATCTAGGAGAAATAAGGCTGGTCTTAGCTGTGCGTGCTCATCTAATAGTGGACCAACTTCATGGAACAACACATAGTATCAATTTGCTTCAAAGAATTTGATATCAATTATGAAAGCCCATTGGGTTGATTATGCAAGAAATGAACAAGATTCTACGCTACTAGCAATGTTTCACGAGGTACAAGTAGATAGGGTGTTGGTGGGTAGGGATTACAAGTGAGCCAAACCTAGACAACATATCACAAGTCCAAGTGATAAGGTTTATTTGGACGTGAACCAAGCGAGGGACTTGCATTGAAAGAATAGTAGACGGGGCAAGCTAAAGAGGCAAAGGGATGCTACTTTGAATCTCATGTCCGCAATAAAATGTTGAATTGGAAAGAGCATGTAGAAGCACATTAAATTGTGTTTTGGAGTCGTGGAAAATGGTTGGAAAACCATTAATTCAAGTTACATACATAATAACACAAGCACTCAACTTCATAGTCTTGTTGTTGCTTTCCCTTCTTCGTTAGGTTTGTTGTAAGTGGTTTCCCTATTCATCTCAATCTTAATCTTAAAGTTCTAAAGCTCATTTTTCTTACTTTTAATTGAAGAGTATAAAGATTGACAAAGCCAATGAACGACATTGGTTGAGAGAGAGAGAGAGAGATAATTGATGAAATATAATAAGCAAGTAAGTATATGAAATTCCCCATCTTTTTCTTTTATGTGAGGGTATTTGATGGACTAATGATTGTTCTTGTTTCTGTTATGGCACATTGGACTTAACTCCTAGATTGATAGTGCATATGTGCTGAGCTAGAGAGACCTTAAATTTATCTTTAAATTGCAACCCAAAAATCAACCTTGTTTAAAAGTGAATAAGAAACATCCCATATTGTGTTGCTTTCTTCCATTTCTTCATTTGAAATGGGTTGAGCAAATTGCATATAGCTTATGCAATGTATAACTATGGTGGTGCAACCACAACCATCAAAGTCTACATATGTCTATTGTGCCGATAACCACACTGCCATTGTCACAACCACAAAAAATACAAACTCTATCATATCTCTCAAAAAAGCATTGTAAGCTTATAATATGAAAAATGCATTTTAAAAGAAAATGCTAGAAAAAAATTTAAAGATTTAAATATTAATTCATTAACATTACTAATCTCATAATTATTTGCAATTCTTAACTCAAAACACAACAAACTAATTTACCATATGAAACCAAATAAAACATAAAAGTGGTTCAATGTAAATATAAATAAAGTGTTTTTAAATTTTTAACTAAAACTATAAGGTGAACAATTTCATTTTTCACATAAAAAAATATAGATGTTTGCTATTAACCTTCAAAGAAAAATTCTTGATTATATAACAAGTCACAGAGTGGCATTTGACATTTGAAGTTAAAGATTATAACAATACTCCTTCCAGCCATCCAATCTTTGTTAAGATGAACAATCCATAAACCATCCCATCTTTGTTTAGATGAACTATTCTGAAAATTCACCATTTGATAAACCATTCATAGAGTTCATCTTGTGGCTTGTGATTTTTTTAGATCATGGACTAAGTTCATATTGTGGCTTGTTGTGATTGTTTTTTAAGGTCATGAGCCGAATGGTAATTAAAATAGAATGAAATTCTGATGAACTATTCATCAAGTTCATCTTGTGGCTTGTGATTTTTTTAGGTCATGGACAAAGTTCATGTTGTGGCTTGTTGTGATTTGCTTTTTTAGGTCATGAGCTGAACGGTAATTAAAATAAAATAAAAGAATTTCACTTACGTAACTCTATAGTAGTATATAGATCCAATAGCTTAAATAATATCTCCATCCTCACGCTAAGACACACTGCACTCCTCTTGCCTCCCACCCAAAGGAGCATAAACCATTTTTCACAAATCACTATCTATCAAGTTCTCGCCCACCCGATCGTGTTTCCTTCGTTTTGGCAATACTGAGATAAACCCTAGCATGCCAAACCCTAAACCCCAAACTATTAGTAAGCCATAGTTTCCACCTGTCTGGCCCTCGGGCGAGTTTACCTTTAGCTGAGATCGTCGAAGAACTGCCGGATGGATTATACACAGCTATAACTTCAGAAAAAGGAGGCTGGGCGGAACCGCCCGATTCTATCTCTACAGCCAACTATTCACCAGTAGAGAGCGTTTAGCACTTGCACTTCAGCGGAGATCGTTAACTGGATTATCTATTTACAGCCAGCCAACACTTAAGCGGAGGGCGTTTACTGGCTGCCTTCTCTCTAAACAGCCCTACCCGAAATACCCATCTAGCAAGCAAGCGATAAAAAACAATTCCCCGGTTCTGATCCCAGCCCGCATCAATCTAGCAAGTCCGCAATAAAATAAAGCAAGCCAGCGATCAATTGCGTAGTCAGTTAGCCGTGGATCAACGGAAAGTTCTAAATTGCTCTCGCTCGATAAAACCGGAAAAACCAAACTATAGTGCAACATATGTAACGTGTATCTCTTTAGGTCTTCTTTTCGGTGTAAGATAAGCATCGTCTCCATCGATTCCAAAACCTACAAGAATACATCGACACTTCTGGCATGAAACCAGCGCATGGGAGTACGAGGCATCAAGTGGAGAAACCTGGCTCGACTAACGGCAAAGAATCCTGGATCATATGATACCTGGCAATCATAGGTAATTTCTCTGAAACTATTAGTAGCCCATAGTTTCCACCGTCTTCCATTTGAATCCATTTCTCTGAAACTCTCCCCACCCCAGAGCTTACACCATCTTCCGTTTGAATTCATTCACGAGGGTTGCAACAATGGTTCAGTACAATTTTAAAAGGATAACGGTGGTGCCGACGGCGAAGGACTTCGTGGACATAATCCTCTCGCGGACGCAGCGCCAGACTCCCACTGTCGTTCACAAGGGCTATGCCAACAAGCGTCTCCGCCAGTTTTACATCCGAAAGGTGAAGTTCACTCAACAGAACTTCCACGATAAGCTATCCACCATCATCGATGCCTTTCCCCGCCTGGATGACATCCATCCCTTCTATGGAGATTTATTGAATGTTTTATATGACAAAGATCACTACAAAGTGGCCCTCGGTCAANCCCCATCATCGATGCCTTTCCCCGCCTGGATGACATCCATCCCTTCTATGGAGATTTATTGAATGTTTTATATGACAAAGATCACTACAAAGTGGCCCTCGGTCAAATTAACACTGCCCGTAATCTCATCTCTAAAGTTGGCAAAGACTATATCCGGTTAATCAAGTATGGGGACTCGCTGTACCGCTGCAAAACCCTAAAGGT
Organism: Pseudotsuga menziesii; assembly: GCA_001517045.1. Taxonomy (NCBI): domain Eukaryota; kingdom Viridiplantae; phylum Streptophyta; class Pinopsida; order Pinales; family Pinaceae; genus Pseudotsuga; species Pseudotsuga menziesii. Next base: position 856,274 of record LPNX010220487.1, read on the forward strand.
TGCAGCGCTGGGGAGAATGTGTACTATCATGAAGAGGATTGGGCCTAGTCTGGCCTATCTAGAGCAGGTTCGGCAGCACATGGCTAGATTGCCTTCTATTGATCCCAACACCAGGACTATACTTATCTGTGGGTATCCAAATGTGGGTAAGAGTTCTTTCATCAATAAGATTACCAGGGCAGATGTAGATGTTCAGCCTTATGCATTTACTACCAAGTCTCTGTTTGTTGGGCACACTGATTATAAGTATTTGAGGTATCAGGTCATTGATACTCCTGGTATTCTGGATCATCCATTGGAAGATAGGAATACTATAGAGATGCTGAGTATTACAGCTCTTGCCCATTTGAAAGCAGCTGTTCTGTTTTTCTTAGATGTGTCGGGGTCTTGTGGCTACACAATCGCATAACAAGCTGCACTGTTTCATAGCATAAAGCCTCTGTTTGCGAATAAGCCTCTCATTGTTGTCTGCAATAAGATTGATTTGCAGCCCCTGGAGGGTCTTCCTGAGGACGATGCGAATTTGATAGCAGAGATGAAGGTGGAAGCTGCGAAAACTATGATGGGGCAATATGGCAAGCTGGGTGAGGATGACGGTGCGCTTCTCTCTATGAGCGCTCTGAAAGAAGAAGGGGTCAATGCAGTGAAGAACGTGGCGTGTGAGAGGCTGTTGGAGCAGAGAGTGGAAATGAAGATGAAGTCTAAGAAAATCAATGATTGCCTAAACAGGATTCATGTTGCAATGCCCAAGACGCGGGATGGGAAGGAGAGGCTTCCGTGTATTCCTCAAGTTGTTTTAGATGCAAAGGCTCGGGTTGCTGCTGCGAAGGAGTCGAGGAAGCTGGAGAGGGATTTGGAGGATGAGAACGGCGGAGCTGGAGTTTATTCTGCAAGCTTGAAGAAACGTTATCTTTTGGCCGATGAATCATGGAAGGAAGATGTTATTCCCGAGATCTTGGATGGGCATAATGTTGCTGACTTTATAGACTCGGATATTATGCAGAGGCTCGAGGAGTTAGAGAGAGAAGAGGAGTTAGAGAGAGAAGAAGGTCTCAGGATGGCTGCTGATGGTGACGAGGACGATGAGATGGAAGAAGCTGGTTTGACTCCTGAGGAAAAGGAAGCTTTGGCTGCAATTAGGAAGAAGAAAAGGATACTTGTCGAGGAACACAGGATAAAGAAGAGCACTGCGGACAGCAGGCCTTTTGTGCCGAGGAAGTTTGATAAAGACAGACAATTTACCACAGACAGGATGGGCAGACATCTTTCTAACTTGGGGTTGGATCCTTCGGCAGCAATAGAGAGAGCTCGGAGCAGATCTGTCTCTCAGCGAGGTCGTAAGCGAGAAAGGTCAAATGGCATGGAAGAGAATGTTGATGCTATGGATGTAGATCAACCAAATAAGAGGCGTCGCATGCTATCTCGTTCCAGATCCACGACAAGGCTTCCCGGTGAAGTTATGCCAGGTGAGGGTTACAAGGACTCATCTCAGAAATTAAAGGCAGTTAAACTTGGCAAGAAGGCATCAAAGAAACGAAACAAGGACGCCCGCAAGGGAGAGGGTGATAGGGTCATACTGAACATGAAACCAAAGCATTTGTTTTCTGGAAAGCGATCTACAGGTAAAACAGATAGACGTTGAAGATTCAAGGTTTTGGTTGTTTGCATATTTTAGGAGTTGGGATTGATTGTTTTGGAGGACAATGTGAATTAGTTGTCAACTTGTCATGGTCTATGACCAGTTGACATTGGTTGAGGCTGAGATAGGTTATCATGTGTTAAAAGTTTAAACAATTGTAATACTTGACAAAAACTCTGATTTTATTCAGCATTTGAAAATTCGGTAAACAGAGTAAGTTTAAAAAAATCAACTTAATTTATGATTTTTTAAGATATATTGGGGGACAGAGAGTTGCCACAAATTCTTTATTGTTGTTTAGTTGTTGGACCTGTCTGGGTTTAAGGATCGCAATGTTTTTTTTTTTAAATTTTAAGATACATTTCTGAATTGCAATTAAATTGCTCGAGAATTGAAAAGGCTTTTTGTCAGGAAAAATTATGTTTGGGAAAGAAACCAGTCTAGAATTCCTATTTACAAATAATATGCTACATAAAACCCTAACAAAGTCCTGGTCAACATGCATCGAACTAATGCTCTGTAGAGTTTATCAGTAGTGATGTGGATACTTATGGCTGTTCTTTCCACTGATATAGTCCTCGAGTTTGATGCTCCCTTTTCATTTTTCATGTACAATAATTTGCTGTCTGTAGCAGAGTTGTCTGCTCAGATATCGTCAGTTGTGGCAGTCATTAATAGCACACAAATATCATAGTGTTTTCCAAGACAACACATGTTTTAGGGCGATTCGATTATAATTTGTGAAAATAGAATGAACATGTGGCTTGCACTCAGAGCATTACCTTTCATTGCCTAGTTTCTCTGAGTAATTCTGAAGAGGAAGAATAGTTAAGCCAAGGCCTGTATTGTCCATCAGTGCATCTGTTAACATAATTATACAACTTCTGATTTAATTATATCATATCCGTGCCTTCTTAGCTTTGGAAACTTTCCATTCCCTCCATTCATTTTGTCTTTATTTCATAGAAGGCTTTTGCAGCAGCATGGGCGGTTCTTAAAGTTATATGAAGCACTTACAGATCAACTAATTGGCATTGTTGTGAATGTGGCGTTCTGTACCCAAAAGCCAGAGAAATCTTTTGATCTATTTATGGTGGAGATTATGCATATGCGGCATAAGTTTGACATTGACAATCACCTGGTTTGACCTGAACCCTTCAATTCATTTGTTGATCCCACTTGCGAAATTGATTGAACCATTGATGGTGGAGATTATGCATATGAGGCATAAGTTTGACATAATACTCATCTGGTTTGACCTTAACCCTTATGTCCATTTGTTGATCCCACTTATACAGTATGTTGCAGCCTCTGCATGTTTGGTTTCTTCTGTCTATAAGCTGCTAGATGCATATAGTCTTCGAATGTTAAGGAAAGTTGAAACACACCAACTATGGTTGTAATATGTATAACAGTAACCTGAAGCAGATTCATGATATATTATTAAGCAGGCAGGCTTTTGATTCCATGCTAAGAAATTTCCATTTTTCCAAAATGATCATATGGGGTTTGAAATGTGTTCTTTTATGAAAATGTGTGAAAAATACATATGCCATATTGTTTATAATTTAGTAGTTGTCAAATAGAAATATTGATTAGGACTGGCAGTTGCAGGCTTTTGATTCCATGCTAAGAAATTTCCATTTTTCCAAAATGATCATATGGGGTTTGAAATGTGTTCTTTTATGAAAATGTGTGAAAAATACATATGCCATATTGTTTATAATTTAGTAGTTGTCAAATAGAAATATTGATTAGGACTGGCAGTTGGGCTTTGCCATGGTTCCAGACTGCACTTATTAACGAGAAAAGAAAATCTCCGACCTTGTTAATAGGTTCATTTTAAAACAATGTTTTCTTTTGCATTTTGTATGAGCTAATAAATGCTTCTCTTCTTTACTCCTACAATCAGGGAGTTCAGGATAAGAAGAAAAAAGACATTTCTCTTTCAATCTTTCTCTATTTGATCTTTTTTTTTCCCACGAAACTGCTTTGCATGGGAATGATAAAAATAAAAGGACATTTCTCTCCTTCAATCTTTCTCCATTTGATCCTTTTTTTTCCATGATACTGCTTTGCATGGGAATGGTAATATTATGCTTATCTGAAAAGCATTCATGTATATTGTTGTGTAGAGGGATGTTACATAGGCAGGAACAAGATAACTGTATAGCAGAGGAAATATGCTGGCAAGTAATTTTAACACAACATTCATCATTTGTACTCCCTTTAGGACTTGAGCTGTCACAATGATCATAACTAGGAAACCATTTGACTTTATCTTCAAACCAATACACAATTATTCATGGATCAAATACAAGCATCCAAAACCCAAGCATTCAATACAATAGTTGTACCTAAGGCTCATCATGGCAGACCGGTTCAACCTTTACTTGTCTTTCAAGCATGGGCTAGCAATAAAAAATCTAGGTTATAAATACATTTAAATATATAAATTCAACTCACTGTAACAACTATCATAGTTTGGGTGCTAGTAACATATACACCTACAACCATCATTGCACACATAACAAAAGAAAATATGCATACCACTTCTAGAACAGAGTGTAAATCAAACTAGGTGCAAGAAGTCAATAACTGAGGGCAGCCACCGGCAAAACTATCAAATTGTTAAGATTGAGCCTCCTTAGTTGCTTTGTTGAATTGTCCAGCAAGTTGGGAGGCGTCTTATAAACTTCATAAACTCTCTGCATGAGAGTACTTGATGCTTAGGAGTCGATGGAAGCTTATGTGCATTCAATTGTGCTCTACTAAGAAATTGACTAGGAAACCAAAACTTCAAGATGTTTCCTTCTAGATTAGTTTGTTGGCGTTTGAGTTCAGGCAAAATAGTCTTCATATATGAAGAAGCTTTGTCACCTGCTCAGATTTTAGATTCAAAGCCACAAGGATATATATAACCCTTAGGGGATTTGAACTCGTGACCTTCCATTTACAACTTCTCATCTCAAATCCTCATTACCAATTGCTCTAACCCCCATGGACCATCCTAGCACTTCAAGGCACCCAAGGGCTCTATGCAAAGCATACTCAGAACGCTCATTAACCACAAGTACAAAATTAGATTCAAAGTTTTATGATATATCTTTTTGTTCATTCCTAATGAATTGTGAGATGCATTCTTGATAATATAAAAATGTAAATTGACATGAAAGCATGGAAAGTTTGCCTTACCAGTTCTCGTGTAAAGTTCCTTGGATAAATTGACAATTTTGCTCTCTTCCTCTTGCCACAAACTGCTAAGCTCAAGCTCTCACCACATTATTGGCCCTTATAAGGTGTGTTCACAACAGTTGATCATGCTAAACTTAATCACCATTACTTAAGGCAATCCACCACATAAGTTTACATTTTCTAAATTGATTCTTCAAACACACGATGATGATTTGGGATCTCCTTCAACAAGTGGTTTTCACATAGATAAAAGGCTCGGATTCGACTGAGAAAGTTTTGTTGGGAGAGAGTAAGCACTAGACTTGAAGCTGTTCAAAGTAATAGATCGGGTTGCCCTTCCTCTTTCATATGGTTCAATGCCCAAGTCATACAGTTCACTGTCCTTAGGTTCAATGCCAGTTAAAAACAGAAGTTAGATCGCATTCAATCTTTAGAACTAGACCAACTATTTGGTTGCTCAGCCATAAACTCTTATCGATTGAAAGAAATATCTCAACCTATTGGGATGTGTTGCATGGGTACCTGTACCAAGGGGTCGGGTACATGAACCCATACCTGAATAGGTGGTCCTGGGCGGTGTCATTAATTTATTGTCATCATCCATGTAAATATGCTTTAATAAATACCATAAATAAACTCTGAGGGACTATCCGACTTAAGCAAGGCCATTCACTCATTACTTCTACAACATCGAGATTTTGTATTTCTCTTCTCCTTTTCAGTTCTTAGCTTCTGTGGTTGAAACAATATTTTTGAGTGGCATTTACTTCAATGTGTCTTGGTTATCCTGCATAATCCTCTTTGCCTTAAGCCAGAAAGAAAACGGACTAAGATTGAGGAAGAAACATAACTCTACCTCTGAGACAGAGCACTAGCCTGACTAATCACAGCATATTACAGTAGCATTGCAAAACCTAATGGCACAACAATATCATGCGGTGTTCACCTAACTCAGCAGCAAAAACACATTTGTTCTTTGTTCTTACCTTGACTGAAGTGACAAGTCATGGGATCATACAATTATTTCGTTGTTTTCTGCCATTTCAATCTATTGGATATGATTTCATCTATTTTTGCGCTGTAAATACCTTAATACAGAAAACCATTTCTTCTTAGTTCTTAGCTAAGTCACCTAGTTCGAGTTCGTGTTTGAATTCGGAGACTTCGAAAATTGACAAAAAATCGACAATAAAAAATTTGGCCATAAAATTCGGCATGAAGTTCGATGGACCATAAATTTTAAAATTAAAAAATATATGAAAATTTTAAATAAATATAATAATACAAAGTTTTTGAAATAAGTTAACTTATTATTAATTAGATTTTCTATTTATATAAGATTATTTTATATCATTATATCATCTAACTTAGCTATACACTTATTTATATTTGATACCATCCTTTTAATATATGCTTTTTCTAAAAATGAAACGTGATGTTTTTGAAATTTCTTCGATTTTATGAAATATCGATATATTCATTAAACCCCGAAACTGAACGCAGCTGTCTTGTGGACGTGGTGTGGCCCGTGGGTTGTGGCAATCACCTGCTACTGTAGCAGCGCTTGCTTGCTAGTGCCCACTCACACGACAACGGCCCCTGTATTTTGCAGCCTCACACGACCCTCACGATGGCGGCCTCACACCCACGATTTCACGATAGGGTTCACCTATGGGGCGCCTAGATCCACAAAAAAACGATTTTACATGAGTCACGACCCTCGCGATGGCGGCCTCACACCCACGATTTCACGATAGGGTTCACCTATGGGGCGCCTAGATCCACAAAAAAACGATTTTACATGAGTCACGACCCTCGCGATGGCGGCCTCACACCCATGATTTCACGGTAGGGTTCACCTTCGGGGCGCCCAAATCCCCAAAAAAGCGATTTTACATGCGTCTCATTTCCTGTTTCCCCTTTGCGCGGCCGTCTTGTGGTCATGCCTTGAAAATCGACGATTTTCAACTAACAAAATCGTCTGTCCATAAAATCCAGCGATTTTCGATTTTGAAGGCCAAAAAACGCCGAATCCGGTGACTTAGGTTCAAAGCTTGATTGGAGTCATGGGATCATACAATTATTCCATAGTAGTTGTCTGCCATTTTCGATCTATTAGTTAAGATTGAAACTGGTCTTTTCAGCAATTTCAAATTGTATTTTTGTTTTTATAAATTGCATATTTGCTCATTTCATGTCCTCCAGCAATGTTGCTGGAGTCCTTAATCAAGGTTTCATTTGGAGTTCATTCCTACCTTGAATCAGATTTATTAGTACATTCAATTCCTCAACTATTGTTGAATTGAAATATGGAAGTGTCTGGCCCACACTATTGTTGTAAACTTGAGTAAGCTTCCTTTGACCAAGTACTAACCACCTATTAAGAGGTGTGTGCTTCCATACACTTTTTAAAGGGGTGTGTAACCATCCTCTCCTACTTAAGAGCCATGAAAGCTAAGCAGAGATCCCTACCTTATAGACAGTGTACTGAACAAACAAACAAAAAGGGTAAGAACTGTGGACTGGCACCGGAGAAGCAGAAAAAGAGAGCTTAGACCCGTAAGAGAACAGGGAAATAAGAGCCCGGTGCAGTTTCCCTTCCATATGCCTCAGAGAAAGAAGTAAGTAGCTCTGAGAGGCAGAGATTGATTATGGATGAAGCAGGAATGCCAGTTGCAGTAGAGTCTAATTGGAACTTAGAGCCAGAGAGAAGGAAGAGGTCCCTATCTCTCGGCTCTGTAAGCCCACACCCGTTTTCCCGGAGGGCTTTATATGAGACTGTACCAGCTATCTGATAAGCTACTGTATGGTGACTGATTGAACCTGGTTTTCACAGATTTCAGCTCTCTATTTTCCAATAAAGAAATCCTGATTTAAACTCTAGGAGGAAGCTTAACAGCTTAAGCTGGTATGAGAATTTCCCGGCCCAAGCCCTAAGTTACCTCTACAGATAAGCTTGGCAACAATGTTTCCAACTGGATAATTGAATGAGGCGTTGATACATTCTAGAATTGAAAATAAAATTGACAAAGGGAATGGAAATAAAATTTGCGAGTGATACAATTTAACCCTGATACAGAGAAAATAGCCAAAAAATTGTTTACCTTCTTAACCATGGATGTAGATCTATTATGAGTCCAGAGGGATCAAATAAGACTAGGTGCTTCATTGGGTTGGGAGCTAAGATAGATCTATGCTAATGTGATTCCAGAACCATTAGACTTAATACATTGTAATGTGTGGAAAGTGAGCTGCTTACCTTTGGTTGAAGAAGACACAGCCGAGGTTTATTTTGTTCACAGGCCATTAATGATTTGAACTTCAGTTAAAACAATTAATTGATTAAATTTTGTGCAGTACCATCAACTAGATTAATTGAGCCACAACTTGGGAGTTTGATCAGTCTAGGCTCAAAAACATAATAATTTTCAGGACTTCGTAGATAGTGGAGAGATTAGTCAGCCTCTGGAAAACCAGTCAGGAGAAACAGTGGAGTTTACATCATGGAACAAACCCATTAAACCAAGAAAGAACATTTAAGCTATCTTTTCTGCAATTTGCAAATTCTAATGAAATAGAAGACACTACAAAGTACAAATTGAGTATAAACCTGGATTGTCAATTTGAAGGAGAGGTTAAATCAATACTCATAGATAAAATTCTGGATTGTCAACTTGAAGGTAGGATAAACCTGTACTTCATTGATAAAATTCTGGATTGTAGATTGTAATAGATGTGCAGTGTAGACAAAAAGTTGAATTTTATAGTGGAATCCCCACCTTCTGTTCATTTTTATGGATTTGAAAGTCATTGGATTTAATGTTTTCATAATGAAAGTAATTGGATTTTATGTTGTAATAGCTTTAAAGAATAGACCACCATGATTATAATACAATTCAAGGAAATTTTTCTGTAATATGTAATAATAAGTGCCACCATTACCAACATACCTATCATAATGTGACAGTTTAGAAATTCCCTCAAATGAAGAAGATCAGACCATGAGGAAGAAGCAATTTTCTCTTGGGCACTTTTTGAACAAAGTGCTAGAGCTTAGGGAACCCAGTCAATGCTCTATGCTCTCAACATCAAGCATGATGCCAAGATTGCAGTACATGACTCTATCCTGGAATGTCCATGCCCTCACTAGTATTTGTTTTAGGGACTTTTTGCAATCCGATTTTCCAGTTTGGTTCATGATTTTTGGAATTCCAATTTCGGTTCAGTTCCATTTCAGTTTTGCTTCTGGTAATTTTCATTTAAAGCATTAGGGAATGTTGTCGGTATTTTTTCTAGACCCTTCTTTATGGACACATGAATATCCATTGAGTTGTTTGTTGCTTTTGTCAAATCTGCAATGTTTCCTTTGGTTGTTTCTCTATGCAAAATATTGAGATTCCATTGAATGTAGTCTCTTCTTGGGCGCTATCTGTATGTTGTTACTTTTTGTTTGCACACTGATTTCCTCCTCACCTTACTTGACACCTCTACTGCCCCTTCTTGAAGATTCTTCCATATTTCTTTCTAGCTCAATGTCCTCCTGTGTTCCTTAATCTCCTAGTTGGCTTGGTGGAATATCCACCCAGGCACTTGCTGAATTTTGTAAGTTTTTGTGAGCTGCTTGCTTTTTCATGGTGTTTCCCTGTTTCTTAAATTTCATTCTTTGGTTGTGGCCGGTAGGTGCCTATCAGAAGCGTTGCTTAAATTAAAATTAGTGATGAAATGCCTGGCTTATGTCACATAAAAGGAAGTCAATGAGAACAATGAGCAGTAGTCATTCATATTATGGTGGGTTTGAATGCCTAACATCTGCATAGTGAACTGTCATGTATGGCAACTTGGGTATTACTGAAAGCCATATTTTAATATTATTTTAATGTGGAGGCTGAGAATTGGTCGACCTAATTAGAAGAGCTCATTTAAGCAAGTTATTGTAGAGGCCAAACAAATTCGTTATACCTTTTTTTGAAGGTCGTTTTCAGTTGTGGGCATCATTGTTGACTATCATTTGCATGCATTAGAATGCATTTGTTGAAACTCTTAGCTGTGGGATGTATTTGGGAATCAGTTATTATTTCATTGGGAATAGGTTATTATCCCTGCCATATGGAATGCAAATTCTCCATAGTTAAGCTATGTTGACCTGTTTGGTCTAAAACCTCAATAAAATTCTCTCCTGAGTATACCTATGAAGCTCAGGTTCACCATTCGTGAAATTTTATTGTCCAGTTTAGTGAATTTAGTGCTATAATAGTTGATCACAGCTTTTTAAAAGTGGAATAAGCATAGCTTGTTCTTTATTCCAATGACAAATGTTAGATTCTGTTCTTTCTGTAAGAGCAAGACAAAGTCAATGGCATGGAAATTTTTGGGTTGTTGCATGCCTCCCACATCCCAGTTGTACCTTGTCATTGCTACTCTACGATCATGGTTTGTTCAAGGATTTTCTAAGCTGCAGTGACAAATTTAATTCAATATTCTGTGTGGCTTCGCCATGATCTTTAAAGATGGTTACAGTACTAACCGTTTACTACAGATTATGGAGTTTGAATTATATGTCAACCTTCAATGACTGATTGGGGAGGATATGCCTAGTTAGGTATCAATAGTGGGATCTAAGATGCAGTCAGTTATTTGAAACTAGGAGACATCGCCAGTTATGGAAAACATGGGTATTTGTGCAAACAGTTATCCATCTGCATTTCAATAATGTTTAGACTCTTTGTAATTATGCAAGTACTCCCTAGTTGATGTTCTCTCTCCACTATGGGCTGAGTCAAAACCAGTTTTACTAGACTCTTTAGAATTCAAGTTAACACGATTTAGATTGACTCGGCAAGTCTCATAAGTAGGTTTCGTTTATTTGTTTATAAGAAAGGGAAACAAAAAACAATGCTCTCATTTTTCTAGCTTTTTGAGTCCTATTTCACGCCAAACAACAAACACACCTGCCAACTATTTTGAATCCATGGCATTTTTGTAATATATATTATTATTATGGACTTTGGAACCAGGTTATATAAGAAAATATATTTTTCTCTGAAATTTAGTATATTTTTAAATTTTATTTTAATTTCAAGAAAAATTTAGTAAATTAAATATTTTCCATTAATATAAAAGATTGAATGTCCATATTTTCCATTTTGGTAACTATCAGAATGTTTAATATTACAGAATTGCATGTTCACTTGAGAGATTGAACGTGGTAAAAGATGGTGTTTAAGTTTGAATCACACATTTCCTAAAGTGCCCTGTTTTTGGATGTTAGCAGACTACACCCATACCACATTTTTTTCATTCTCAGTTCTTATAGGCCACAGCCATGACTTTTGACTTTTGAATTTTACGAACCCTAAGACAGTTACTAGATAACTCATAGCAGGCCCCAAGAAAGTATTGCTTTTAAATGCTTTAGGGGATAACTTCAGAGCTTTGTCTGCGATCAAGCATGTGTGCTATGTTATTTGTAAACTTTCTATGGACGAATAAAAGTAAAATTTAGTGATTTTATTAAAAAATGCATAGCTTGGCTCGTGAAATGAGGATTATGTTTGCCATCTTTAGATATACAATATGTATATGTTCATGACTATCTTGTTTGGATCATTCTATGCATTTTGAATATTGACAGGTATCTATTTTCAATCTATATCCTTTTGCAAATTTGCTTTTCTGCTTTTGAATGGAACTTTTTTCAAACTCTTTTATGCCATTTAACATAAAAATATACTACCGTAGATTTTCATATTCACTCTATGCAGTCATATACCATACTGAATATCCTACAGAGTTACTGGTTTTTAAGATAGGTACAAATGACGTGTTGTCTTTAAATGCTCAAATGCAATGCAGTATGGTCCTTGCCCTTGTAAAATTCTGCGTCATATATGCATTTAAATGTAAAATTAGGTAATAAGAGTTTAGACACATTATGTTGTGATACACCTTGGGGACAAACTTTCTTCTCTTCTTTGAGGACATTCTCCCATGTGACAGATATAGAATGTACATTTTCTTGGTTCTGGCCACATTTAGGCCACTACCTAGCTGGTAGGAAGAGCCAAGATGATACGACAAACACTAAATACACATTAGATCTAAAGCACGCAAAAGGGAAATGTGATAATGGTGATATGTTCATTTCCTCAATTCTGCAGGTCTGCACCTTGTCTGCTTGGTGTTGATTAATGTATATGATTCTGCAGTCTGCACTTATTATTGATAAATTATATTTGAGTTTTTTTATATTCTAATTGTAAATGGTACATATTGATATCAATCATAGATTCAAATATGGAAGAAGACGTGCATAAATTACTAGGCGCTCGCTTCAAATTTTAACATCACATTTGAAAGATGAAAATAAATAAAAGCCTTTACTACATTGGATTGGTATATGATTCTGCAGTCTGCACTTATTATTGATAAATTATATTTGAGTTTTTTTATATTTTAATTATAAATGGTACATATTGATATCAATCATAGATTCAAATATTATTATTGATAAATTATATTTGAGTTTTTTTATATTTTAATTGTAAATGGTACATATTGATATCAATCATAGATTCAAATATAGAAGAAGACATGCATAAATTACTAGGCGCTCGCTTCAAATGTCAACATCACACTTGAAAGATGAAAATAAATAAAAGCCTTTACTCCATTGGATTGGTACATTGGACTGATGTGAAGACTATATACACCAGAAGATATAGGAAGAGCCAAGATGATACGACAAACACTAAATACACACTAGATCTAAAGCCTGCAAAAGGGAAATGCGATAATGGTGACATGTAAGCGAGTTCATTTCCTCAATTATGCAGGTCGGCACTTATTCTGCCTGGTGTTGATTAATATATGATTAAAACATTAACATTGTGTGTAAATTATATTTGAGTTTGTTATATTTTAGTTGTAAATGGTACATGTTGATATCAATCATAGATTCAAATATAGAAGAAGACATATCTCTCTTTGGTGGCAGTCTTGGTACTTCATCTGGAATGACATCTTTAAATTCCCTAATATAGATTACTAGGGGCTTACTTGAAATTATAACATCACACTTGAAAGAGGAAAATAAATAAAAGCTTCACTACATTGGATTGATGTGTAGACTATATAAGCCATAAGATATTTTTAACTTCTATTAATATAAGATGAGGAATTATATTTGTAAGATGACCAAGATCAAGAACTAGTAATTGGAAGGAACTTCTCGGTTGATAGTAATACTACGAGTCTACGAGTCTGAACTTCAAGCTATGTATAAATAGGAACATGTAACAGAGTTGGGTAACATAATATGAAATCATGGGGTGGGGTTAAAACTCCTAGTGATCTAAGGAGGTAATGAATAGCAGGCGATGCTTAGTATTGTTTATTTTTCCTAAGCAGCATCGAGAACCATTCTCTTGGAGAATGGAGGCACCTGGTTAGTTACCAAGAACTTGACCCAGTCTGGAACTGGGGAACTCGGCCTAGGGCTGAGAGCCATTCTTTGAATGGAGGCACCTGGTCAGTTACTAGGAATTTGAACTAGTCTGAGACTGGGGGACTCAGCTTGGGGCTAAGGGCCATTCTCTAGGAGAATGGAGGCACTTGGTCAGTAGGCACCTGGTCAGTTACTAGGAATTTGAACCAGTCTGAGACTGGGGGACTCAGCTTGGGGCTAAGGGCCATTCTCTAGGAGAATGGAGGCACTTGGTCAGTTACCAGGAAACTGACCCAGTCTGGGATTGGGGGTCTCACCCAAGAGCTGAGGGCCATTCACTGAATGGAGGCACTTGGTCAGTTACCAGGAATTTGAACTAGTCTGGGACTGGGGGACTCAGTGTAGCGCTGAGGGTCATTCTCCGGGAGAATGGATGCGCTTGGTCAGTTACCAAGTCTTTGACATTGAGTCATTTGATGCAGCCTAGGGTTGAGGCACCCGGTCAGTTACTAGGTCATAACCATAAGCCCTAGACTGGGTCTGGGCAGGTGATGCACTTCTCTCCTTTATCTATGGGCTATGAGACCTTCTCTAGGGATTAGCTACCCCTGGTTGAGACACCTAACACCTGATCTTGGTGGCATGAGGAGATCAAGTTAAAGCATTTATTTATGAAGATGTACTTTGAGTGGGCATGAACGACCCTACATACCACTTGTTTTGACCACAAAATACTTGGAGGACCATGTAACCCTATGTCTTGGTCCATGAGACCAACAAAAGAAAGACCAAGTGGCACAAGTCAAAACACCAAGAAGTCTTTTATACCACAAACGATTAAAAGTCAAAGGGTCAAAGATGAAAAAGAATTAAACCCTATTGTCAACTCCTAATTATGTGGGACCAATTCAAATGTTTGATAGCCTATAATGAAAGGAAATTTGCAATTCATTTTACGCACAACTTGAACAACTTGATAACCCAATTGCTTCATTTGACCGAGGCATTTTCGTGACTGGGATCATTAACACCGTCGCTGTTGTGGAAGATAAATTTGTGGTTGAGTTTTATCTTTCTTCTGTCCTTTATCTTTTATGGTGGCTCCTAGCCTGCTAGGGCTTTTCCATACCTAGCTCACAGCTCACGGTGATGACAGGTAGCAACAACAAGCTCTATACCACCCTCGCTGGTGTCTAGGGCTAGTTGTAGCAGGTTGAAGTGGTCACGGCTAGCAGCATCAAGCTGCTACAACCTTGGTGGTGGCTACGTGTAGCAGCTAGGGCAGTGGTAAGCTGCTCCCACCTTCACTGGTGGTCATAGGCAGCTGTAACAGGTTGCTCCAACTCTCGGGCAGCAGCTACACAGTCTGGGCAGTAGAGACTTCGAGCAACAGTAAATTCGGGCAACCCAATCAACAGTCGGGCATCCTAGCCAACAGTCCGGACAACAGGTCAATCCGGGAAGCAGTAAGCTCGGGTAACATGTAAATTTTGGGTAGCAGTAAAACAAAGTTTTAGGCAGCAGACACAGAAGTTCGGGCAACAATCAAACTACTCGGGCAACAGTCAAACTGCTCGGGCAATAGTCAAACAGAACTTTGGGCAGCAGGTTCAGTGGTCAAGGGCAGCAGCTGAAGGCTGCTACAAACCTCCACGTGGCAACAACATTTGAAGGCAACATTAAGCTTGTTAGGGTTTTGGAAAATTATTATACATTCATCTCATAATTATGGGATCAAGTTCTCTTCCTTCATGTACAAACTCAATCATCTCATTTAAGGGACGAATTACTAATGCTTTGGGGTTTTTGTCATTTAAAGGTTTCCCCGTGTGTTCAATTTGTGTGATGTTTGGTTGACTACTGCATTCATCTTACTACTGTTTATTTTTCAAGCACTATTTCTATTACAGTCTGCAATTTTAAAAGAATATCATGCACATGTTAAAATTCAACAAGTACATGATTCATTAATTAGGATAGGACAACACTAGACATTTAGCATGTGTTTTTTTTAATTCATAATGGTTTTTTATAAAATTATGGCAAGTAATATTCATAAAAGTATTTAATGATGTCCTTGGGTGAAGTCTAGATGAAATTAACGACTTGTAAGAGTAGATCCACATACTAGATAGATGTATTCGTGATCTTTCCATAATATTTGATATGATATTTTGAAACTCATTTAAATATTCATGCATTGCTAGTGATTCCATGTTGTATATACCTTATCATGATGTGAGTATTCATAATGTTATGAAGTTTTGTGTTAACATGATTAACATGATGTGAGTGTTCATAATGTTAGCACTTCTTGTTGTGGGGCATTTCATGTTGTGTTCTTATGATACCATGTGGTGCTTAGAACGTGGTTTTGTTCTAGTTTATAAGAATTTGATGATGTGAAAGGACTATGATGTCAGATGGTAATTGCATGTAGTTTTATAGTCCTTGATATTTCATGATGATTATATAGTTTATATTTTTGATGATGATGGCTTGCACCATAATGGAATTGGTTACTATTCATGTTATTATGGATATTATGGTGTGTGATAATGTCATGTTCTTATGATGGCATGTGGTTCTTTGATATTCAAGTTGATGATATATGTTTCATAATGTTTGATTTTAACTAATGCGTTGATGGCATGATGAGAGGTGGAACTTTAAAGGAAATCTACCCTTGGGCTTCAAAGGTTTGTTCATTTAGTGATATTTTGGGAGCCCATAACCTTGAAGGAATTTTACATGTAACACCTTATGGGTTGGGAACTAACAAAATCAATAAACCTATGCTAATAGTTCTTTTCTTTTCATATAGTTACTGAAAGTTTGTGGCTTGAGGCATTTTTGCCAAGAGGAGGTATATGGAGAAGAACTTTTGTTGCTTGGGGTAAGCGCCTTAAGAGTGCATGGGCAAGGAGTATAGTACAACTGTTTAGGTGCATGGGGTGCAACATTCTTGATGTCAAGGTTGGTTATCGGTAACCTAATGTTGGTGATTCTCGATGAGGTCTAGGTTCTGCTTAATTTTGATGATGCATAGGTTTATTGAAAGTTGGGAGGGTGGTTAAGCCACAAAAACTTTTCAGAGAACTTTTGATGCCTATTGTATGATCCTTTGAAAAGTTACAGTAGAGGGATCATGCCATGGTGAGCAGGACCATTTAGAGTATTGGGGTGTTTTGAGGTTGATCAAATGGTATGATTTTGGGTAAGGGTGCGTGAATGTGGAAATTAAACATGTGAATGGCATGGTTGGATGCATGGTTTTATAAATGGAATTGATGCACAATGGTGTGACTTTATTGATGTATAATTGTGTGATTCGATTGCATAATAACAATTCAATAAGAGTAATAAATCATGTAGTTAAATAAAGTGCTATATTTGTGATAGTGTAGGTACACGTTCATGGCCACATGAGTAACTCTTGCCCCCACATAATAGTACTAGATATTTAGGTACATATTGTATGATGGTTGTGCATATTGTGTGATGTTGTGCATGGAGATAATGAATGGTGATGTTGCAATTTCGAGATGAAGTTTTATGAAAAATGGGTGTATGTAATGCCCCCTATATATATATATATATATATATATATATGTATATGTATATATATGAACTAGAGGCTTAACAAAGAAATTTACATATAATGGGGTTTAAGTGCATGGAGGATAAGTGGAGTCCGAACGTTAAGCTCTGTATAAATATGAATAAATCTAGACTCAACAACTCCTTGTGGTGGAGTTGGGTAACATATGTATGGAATAATGAAGTGGGGTTAAAACAACTAATGAACTAAGGAAGTAATGAATAGTAGGTGGTAGTTAGCACATGATGCATCATTATTTATAATGGTGTTAGGATGAGATAACACACGACATTTAGCATGTGGTTTTCTCTTTTCATAATGACATTTTAGAAATGATGGCAAGTGGTATTTATGAAAGGATTTCATGATATCCTTAGGTAGAGTCGAGGTGAATTAACTACTTGTAAGAGCATATCCACCTTCTATATGGATGTATTGGTAATCTCTTCATAATATTCAATAATATCTTGGTAATCATTGTTTAAATATTCATGCACGGCTAGTGATTATATTTTGTATATGCCTTGTGTTAAAAAGATTATCATGATGCGAGTATTCGTTATGTTATGCACTTATTGTTGTGGGGCATTTCATGATGTGTTCTTATGATAACATGTGGTGCTTAGATTGTGGTTATTTTCTAGCTCATAAGAATTTGATGACTTGAAAAGACTACGATGGCAAGTGGTAATTGCATGTGGTCTTATAGTCCTTGATATTTCATGATGATTATAGAGTTTATGTTTATGATGATGTTATAATCTTATGATGCTATGTGACATCATGGAATTTGTTACTTTTCATGATGTTATTATGGATATGATGACGTGTGATAATGCCATGCTCATGATAAATTTGTATAAATATGAACACATCTAGACTTAATAACACCTTGTACTAACTAGACGTTGATAATTCTCAATGAGGCTCAGATTCAGGTTAATTTGGATGAGGTTGTAGAGTTATTGAAAGTTGGGAGGGTGGTTAAGCCACAAAAACTTCCCATGGAACTTTCGATGCCTATTGTATGATTCGTTGACAAGTTACAATAGAGGGCTTGTGCCATGATGAGTGGGACCATTTGGAGTATCGGAGGGTGTTCGGAGGTTGATTGTATGGTATGATTTTGGGTAAGGGTGTGTGAGGGTGGAAGTAAACATGCAAAGGACCTGGTTGGACACATGATTTTATAAATAGAATTGATGCACAATGGTGTGACTTGTGTTAGTACATGATAATGCACTAGGGATCATTAAAGCTAATATTAGTTCTAAAAGTTTTTGAGATCAAAAGAGTTGCATAGCCAAAGAGTTCATGGTCGTTTAGAGTCTCAAAAGTCAAGTCATTGTGGTCTTATTTTATGTTTTGGTACTACAAGTCAATTTTGAACTAAATTTATACCCTTATATGTCTATAAGCTGGTAGGCGTCATGTTTATAACCCTTAGTCACAAGTTAATCTTAAATCCACGAGTCTTTATCATGAATGAGGGTTTATAGGTTAGTTTCTAAATCATTCCATGGAGTCACATGTCTTTAAGTCGGTTTAGAAGTTATTATGAATAATGATGGATTATTTAGCGCACGTTGCGAAAATTCAGGTGAATTCGTAGCGTAGGTCATATCACAATGTTGTTTACTTAAAACCTAAGTCTCTATATCCTGATTAGCCATCTAAAGGTCGGTTTTGACTTGTAAATTTGGTCTAAGTCATAATGATGATCAAGATGTCAAGTCAGGTTATCGCTGGAAAATTTCCTAAAAATTCGCAGCGTGTCTCTTATCATCAAGTTGCTTTTGAAATTCTTTAAATCTCACTGTTGGTCATGATTATATGGTCGAGTCAGTCATTCTCCTTAAAAATATTCATAAATCAGACACCTTTGTGCTGTGATTTTCACTTGGTCATGTTTCAAAGGATCGTTGCAAAAAACAGAGGACACTGCAAAGTCTCCAGTTTGTTGTGAATTCTCTAGTTGCTGCAAATTTTTCCCGTTCGTTGCGAATTTCACAGGCGCTACAGATTTTTCAGTTTACTGTGGGTTTCCTGAACCACATTGTGAGTAGGGTTTTTATGCACATTATGGCTAAAGATCAGAAGAAGAAATACAACAAAGGAGGAGAAATAGTCCGGTATGAACCCCAAGATTTGAAATTGCTAGAATCAGACCCTTCTTTTGCAGAGCTGTTTCAAAGGGCAGGTTGTCTTTTCCAGAAACTTCAAGGAGAACACATGGAAGTTACAAAACAATTTGCTCTGAATTATAATGGGGTACAAACAAAGTTTGGTTGCTTGGAGTTCTTTGTTTTAGAAAGAACAATTGCAGTTGCAACAGAGATGCCAAAGAGAAGTGAGAAATGGTTTAAAGGTATGGGTGTTGAAGCTTCTTTTTGCAATGAGTTACTTAACCCATAATTCAATGTTGAAAGCCTGTCTATTGGGGTCCCTAAAACACATATTCAAGACCAGTTTCATCAGTTGTTGAAGGCTATCAAGAAGTATTACATGTGAGGGAAGATTCATAATGGCCTACTACTATCACATAAGATAACTTATGCATTCGACAAGGAAAAAGCTATGAACATGCCCTTTTATCTTCATATGAGTTTAGGGAAAATGGAAGATAAGGTCCAATTGAAGAAGCAACATTGTAAAAATCCTTTGTTTCATTTTGGGTCGATTAAATTGTTAGTTTTAGAGGAGTTAAAGAAAAAAGATATGAGTTGGGAGGCTTTTCTATTATCATTGGGATTCAGCTCTGAAACTATAGGCATCCCTCATGCTAAGAAAAACACACCATCCCCTGTTCAGAAAACCACTCAAGCAAAAGCAAGCACATCTAAGAGAAAGAGGGGAAAAGATCTGAGAGTGTTTAAGAGGATCAAGACATAAATAGAACCCTTGATAGTAGTAGGGAAAAACAGAAGGGTAAGAAGAAACTAGTTTTCACTCCATAAGTTGTAGAAGTTTTTGCACCAAGAAAGCCTCTAACCAGATTAACAACAAAGAGGAAATCCCTTGTTAAAGATGATCTAATGGAAGAAACTCCAATGTAGCAACAATCACCAACTCAACAACATGAACCAAAAGATAATGGCATGGTTAAAGGCCTCAAAGTTCAACATAAAGGAGCACAATTAATGGTAGTCTAGTTAAGGGAAGAAAACAATGACAAAAGAGGCACATTAGAAGCACACAATGAAAATAAAAGGGGAGATGGATACGATTGAAGCTGATTTAAAGACAACCAAGAAGACAGTCAGAAGATGGTCGACTACACGAAAATAAGTTTTCATTATGAACAGGCAGATCATAACCCTATAGGAAGAAAACAGGGCATTAAAGGTGTTAGAACATTATTACACCTATGACCATAGTCTCAAAATATTTAGTCTTATGTTAGTTGGTCCAAACAAGGTTAATGATGTTTGCCTAAGGTTATTGAGCATTCTGGACCATTAATCATCATTGGTGCCCTCATTTTGGTCAACCCGTGAATAAGGTGCTTCATTTATGGCCACTTTGTCCCTAGTGACGCACTCATCCCTTAATTTATGGACCTGGGTTTGACCGTGGGGCGCACATGCATTGTATTTGGCTATTTCTTTTTGGTGCTTTTGGATCACCTTGGGCCACCTCCATGCCACCATTCTCTCCACCACTCATGGGCCACCATCATTACTGACCACTCATGCCATCCCAATGTTTATATCTACCATTCATGACCGTTTGAGGTGATGTGGGAGCCTATAGGTCAACCTAGGGGGGTTCGAGGTCTAATGTAATTTTGCCACATGTAAGCCATTTGAGTGCCTCCAAAGGCTAACAATTTTCTCCAATTGTAATATAATAATGATCCTAACATGTTTTCATGTTGGACTGTAATAGAAACTTCAACTATTGGCATCATATGTATGTTTTAATGTGATTCTTTCACATTGTTTCCATGCATACTTAGCCAAATTCTTGTATAGTGAGGAAATTCTTAGCCAGTAGATCCTACTGTGATTAGAATTTTACATGGTATCAGATCTCTTGGAGCTACAAATCAAATCAAGAGAGTTTGAATTAGTAATCTAGGGTTTCCTTATCAAGATTTAGTGTTTCCATTTGCAGGTTTTTAGTGGTTATTTATCATCAAGTGCGTAGCAGAAAATGGAGCAGTCTCATGTCACCTTGCTCACTCCATTCAACTACTTTGAGTGGAAGGTCGAGATGGTAATTTAGTTGAGATCTAAGGGTCCCTTTAGAGTTACTACGGGGACATAAAATGAGCTAAATTTAGTTGTTGAGAAGTCCAAGTTTTTCAACAAGACGGATGAAGCGTTTGGGATGTTATGTCTCAGCATCTCAAGAGACCTCTTGTTTCATGTTGTCAGTCTCTCTACTCCAAATGAAGTGTGGCTCAAGCTTGAGTCATTGTTTGGGAAGAATGATGAACTAAGGGACCATTAACTTAAGAATGACTTGATCTCTTTGAGCCCAACCAATTTTCGTGATCATTCAAGACTTTTTCACCAAGTTCAAATCCTTGGTTCTTCAACTGAGGCAGTGTGGCATTGAAAAAATGGAAGTGCTACTGATATTTTCCATTCTTTCGAAGCTAGGGCCTGAATACTCTGTGTTTGTTTCGACTTTTCACTCTACCAAGCTCACAGTTCAAAATTGGAGGATGCTATCTTTGGAAGACTTCATGGATTCTCTTACTCAAGAACCAGACAAGTTGGTCTAGATGGGTTCCATTAAGCCTACCAAAGACCAACCTCTTGTAGCTGGTGATTCGAAGCAGGAAAAGGGAAAGAAGAAGCCCAAAGATTCGAAGAAACACGAGAGGAAGAAAGACAAATAGAGGCCCAAATCTTATGGAGGGGTTTCAAATCCTAGCAAGGAGAAAGGGAAGAAGTGGGAGAAGTCTAAATGCAACTATTGTCACAAGGGTTGGCACCCTAAGAGTGCATGCATGAAGAATACCATTAATACGATGGCGCAACTCCTTGAGAAGAACAATATCCCTCTTCTAGATGGAGCAAAGAAGAAGGATGGTGATTCGATTTCTGAAAACAAGGAGAGATGCCATGCACTGATGGCTAGCACTTTTGGATCTTCCTCCATCATAGATTTGGGTTCCTCAAGGCACATGGATTTTGCAAGAGAGTCTTTCTCTGCTTTCCAACCATATAGAGGTCCATCTATTCTCATGGGAGATGACTCATAGATCCCAACAAAAGGAATTGGAAGGATTGATCTTGACAATGGGTACTTCAACAATGTATTGTTTATGCCGGATCTAGCAATAAAACTATTCTTTGTTTACCAAATGACCCACACTGGTTTGACCAAGAGAGTGACATTCACTAAAGAGAATGTGGAAATTTATAAAGTTTCCACTCGCATAGTGGTTGCAGTTGGTGTTGCAAATCATGAGTCAAGGATGTGCAAGTTCTCACACTTTCTTCCTTACTCTTCAGGTAATGCACTCCTGTCACATGTCAATGAGGTTAGTAGACTATGGAATGAGATGTTTGGACACCTCAACTACAAATATCTTCAATATTTGAGAAAATAAAATATGGTTGAAGGACTTCTAGGCATCAAATTTACTAAAGGCACATGTAAGGGATGCATTGTTGGAAAGAATGCATAGCGCAAGTTTGAGAAGGGGAAGGCGAGACGAGTTGCTTAAGTCCTCGCATTGGTCCATTCAGATTTGATAGGACCCCTTCCCACACCCTCCTATGGAAACTCAAAGTATGTTCAAACATTCATCGATGATTTTTCAAGGTATTGTTGGGTATTCTTCCTTAGATTGAAATCTAAAGTGTTCCAAACTTTCAAAGCTTCTGTTGAGAATTTCAGTGGGAATAAGATCAAGGTCTTAAGGATTGATAATGGGAAGGAATATGTCAATAAGGACCTGCAACATTTAGTGCCATACACACTTCAACAGAATGGTGTAGCAAAGCACAATAATAAAGTATTGAAGGAAATGACTAATTGCATGTTGGACACTAAGTCCCTGTCTCCTAAGATATGGGATGAAGCCATAAATGGTGTTGCATATGTTCAGAACAGAGTTCCACACAAAGCATTGGAAGACATGACTCCATTCGAGGCTTGGAAGGGACACAAACTTGATGTGTCTCACTTTAGGGTGTTTGGCTCAAGAGCATGGGCTAGAATACCTCTTGAGAAAAGAAAGACCTTGTAGCCCCAAAGAAAGGAGTCCATAATGGTTGGATACAATAAATATGCAAAGGGATACAAGCTCTTTAATCCCTCATCTCAAAAGACCTTCATTGAGAGGAGTGTTTAGTTCGAAGAAGAGCCCATGCAAGATGTTGACCAAGAAGAAGGGAAATGCTCATATCCCTCACTTGATGATGATGTAAGTGATGTTTCTAACTCTAGTTTTTATGATTATGATATGGAAGATGAAGATAATGACATGCATGCAGATCAAGATCCTCCTACAAATCCGAAATGGGTTGAGAAAACCGTACAAGCAACTAATGAACTTGCAGGAGATCCACAAGACACTAGGAAGACTAGATGTTAGTTTCACAATGCCTTCTCTACTTTTGATATGAATATTTTTGAGAGGTGTTTCTTGATGGTTGGATTTGATCCAAATTCATATTAAGAAGCAGCACAATATCCAAGATGGCAAGTTTCCATGGAAGAAGAATTCAGGTCTTTTCAAGACAATGTAATTTGGGAGTTGGCTCCTCTACCTTCCAAGAGGAAACTAGTTCAATGCAAGTGGGTGTATAGGAACAAAATGGATGATGATGGTTCTGAAGTGAAGTATAAGGTCATATTGATTTTTTAAGGGCTTCTCCCAAGTCCATAGAGTGGACTACATAGAGACATTTGCACCAGTGGCAAAGATGGACTCAATCAGACTAGTTTTGTCCATTGCTGCATCCAAATGATGGGAAGTGCACCACATGAATGTGAAGAGTGCATTTATTCATGGTAATATTCATGAGAATATTTATATCTAATATTCTGAAGGTTTCATACATGATCTTTCACTTGTTTGCAAGTTGAAGAAGTCTCTCTATGGACTCAAGCAAGATCCCAGAGCTTGGTATGCCAAGATGGACAACTTTCTTCTATATCGAGGATTTGAAAGATGTAAATCTGATCCTAATGTGTATTTGTAGCATTTTGGTGACTCTATTATGGTCATTGTACTATATTTTGATGATCTTTTGATTACTGGAATTTGCATTGTTGATATAGGTTTAGTTAAGTATGCATTGCATAATGCTTTTTCCATGACTAACCTAGGATTGTTGAAACAATTTCTTGGCTTGGATATTGACCAAACTGATGCAAGTATCAAGGTCAGCCAATCAAAATATGCTTCGGACCTGTTACAAAAGTTCAAAATGGATGAATGCAATGTTGCTAAGTTTCCCTTCCTTTCAGGAGTAAAACTAGGAGATTTTGGTTCATCACTATTGGTGGACAACTTATTGTATAGGGAGTTAGTTGGGAGCTTGTTGTATCTCACACACTCTTAAACTGATTTGGCTTATGCAGTAGGTGCCATTGCTAGATATATCCAAGAGCCTCATGAGATTCATTAGAAGGATTCCAAAAGGATCTTTCATTATGTGCAAAGAACAAAGCATTTCAGGATACACTATGTAACTAGTTCTTCACTAGAACTTGTTGATTTACTAATTCAGATTGGGATGGAGATAACATTGACATAAATTCCACTTTAGGTTATGTATTTATGCTTGTACATGGTTCTATTTGTTGGTCAAGCAAGAAACAACACACTATTTCCTTGTCTTCAGATGAGGCCGAGTATAGAGGAGCAATGAATGCAGCTACACAATGTGTGTGGTTCCAAGGCATTTTTGGAGAACCTAGATTTGTATTTGATATCCCTATTGTAATTTGGCGTGACAATCAAAGTGCAATCAATATTTCTATAGATCCAGTACGAAGATAGAGGATGAAGCAGATAAATATACACATGCACTACATTAGGAGCTCAGTGCATGACCAAATTATATCATTGTAGTATTGTCCATCTTCTGAGCAGTCTGCTGACATCTTCACCAAAAGTTTTGCTGAGAAGACCTTCACCTACCTCAGATCACTCCTTGGGGTGGGTGATACATGGTGAAGACTAATATTTACTTCAAATTTTGCTTCATATCTATTTTTCAGGGGAGGTTTTATTCCTTACCTTGGTTATATGGACTAATAAAATTGTAATAGGTGATTAACCTAGGGGGTTGAGGTCTAATGTAAGCCTACCACATGTAGGCCATTTGAGTGCCTCCAAAGGCTAACGATTTTCTCCTATTGTAATATAGTGATTATCCTAACATGTTTTCATGTTGGATTGTAATAGAAACTTCAACTATTGGCATCATGTGTTTGTGTTAATGTGCTTCTTTTACACTATTTACATGCATACTTATCCAAATTCTTGTCTAGTGAGGAAATTATTAGCTAGTAGATCCTGCTGTGATTAGAATTTTACAAAAGGAAGAAATTGAAAGGGTAAGAAGCAAGGCATCCAAGAAGAATTTGAAAATTCTTGTTAAAGCAACAACCTCAAGGACTTCAAGGTAAGGAGAATTCCCTTTCACTCTAAATTTTTCCTGAGGAAGACGATTTTCCACATATGTCTCTTTGCATGTAAACATATGGAGGAATTTAGAAACCCTAACTTATGTTAATCATTTTTTTTGTAAATTTGAAGATGTGAAGAAATGGTGGATTAGGTTCATGTTCAAAAATGGGATGACATAGGAATTTGAAGAAAGATTTTCAACTCAAGAGGCCAAGCATTTGACTCATGTTTAAAGTGCTACCAAAGTTTGTAATTAGGGTTTTGTATGTTTTGGGGAGTTTTGCATTCAAACATAGGTTATATTTTAGATATTGTTCTACATGAAAAAGAAGATGCAGATGATCATGATTTCAGTACAGATATCAGCTCATGAAGCAAAATGAAGAAATTCAAAGAACAAATAATTTGAAGCATGCTACTCGTTGCGAATCTTCCTGAAGCTAATAATTCATAGTGTCGAGTTTGCTGCGGATTGTGTAGAAAATTGTTTCTAGAAGCTTGGAAACTGTAGCAGATGATGTCACATCATCATTCAAGTTGTAAAATATGCAAATCACGTTCATCACATCGAATCACAAATATCAGACTTGAATAGAGTTACATTAAATGCCTTTGAATTGTAAACCCTGGTTTGTAGGAGATAGAATGGTTTTGTCTTTAATATTTTAGAACTGTTTTCTATTTCTAGAAATTCAGGGGATTTTGAATCCTCTTGAAGCCTATGTAATATTTTTGTATACATGGATTGAGAAAGATAGGATCAGGGTTGGTTCGAGTGGGTTGAGAAGATACTATTGGATGTACTTGTGAACTTTAATACAAAAGCTTTCACGATGAAATTGCAATGTTTTACATCCAAGGATTCCCATGTCTTTACAATTTGGTATTGTGATTCTCGTGTTCATATTTTTCTTGTGTTATCTTTGCATTAAATGTGCATTCCTTCAAATATTTAATTGGAGAATGTGTGAATAAAATTCTCTTTGTTCCAATGCTCTGTTCATGACAGTTAAATACTCCACTTGCTTCCTCTAAAATCATCTTAGGGTTAGTCCTTTATAGATGCCTTAAGTTGATGGTATGTTCATATTTTTTCTACTTCCCATACTACAACAAAAATAGTTAAATAAGATATGCATAGGCTACCTTGCCCTTGTGAAAGCTCACTATATCCTTAGTCTGAGTACTATTTATTTGTTGATCTGATCTTATGACTGTATGCCCAATGGTTTATTCAATTAACTTAGTCAATAAAATTATTGAAAACCTTTACCTTTACATCAGATTTGGACTTTACATGTTTCATCCATATAGCAAGAATACTTTCATCCTCGATTGATGGTTCCTTTCGCTTCCAAATCTATTTTTTTAATTCCAATGAGCAGTCTGCCACCACGTGCCCGTACATGTGACAACAGGAACACCTAAATGCCACATTAAGATAATCAAGCTATTGGGTGAAGATATACTCACAATCCACTAGGTCCATTGACTCAAATAGGCTTTGTCAAGCGTCAACCCCCACTAGGATTCTTGCCACTGACCACCAATGAGAGTCAAATAGGTCTGCATCTACCGCCACAAAGTTTCCAATAAGATCCCCAATGGATTTGAACATTTTTGGAAACCAAAATTCCAGCGGAAGACACGGTAGTTTGACCCAAATGGGGAATGAAGCCATCAAGTCCTTCCTAGGGTCAAACAAAGGATGCCAAGGCTTCAAAGCGAGAGGGGATTTCAGATTTAACCAGACTCTATGGAGAATGCTCTTTGCATCCTCCTAACTCTTGAAATCAAATACAATCCAACCCCTTGCTAACCACATGATTTATGGTAGATCATGTATCATAGTGCTTCAAGAATCCTTCACCTAAGCATTCAACGCTTCCTTCGAGAATCTTATGCCACATAACTTACCTATGAGCATTCTTCTAGAATAATGTGGGATCTTCGTAACAACAATATCCTTTCCCACCACCAATTCGATGTCGGATCACCAAGGTGAAAGAACCTTCTTTTTCCTTCTGGGTGTTACAACTTTCGTCTGCTTTGCACAAGATTCCAGTTCTTCCAGAACAAAACCTCCTCCGATAAAGCCGCCACCACGAGCCTTTGAGCAATTATGTGTAAGACATGATCAATGATTATTATCTGCCTTAAGCCTGGAACCTTCATTACTTCTCAATGGAGGAAACTTCCTTGCATGTAAGGAATCCTCATAACTACTAAGGGTGATTTTTGGGTAGCATGCAAAATCGTACAGCTGAAGTTAGGCCATGTACCCTCCACCATCGTTATCTTTAGATGGGACGAAATCATTAGGTGATCTCCTATATTCCTTGTCAACCAATCACTCCAGGGAGAAAGCAGAGCAGTACCATTCACCGATCTGCTCTCATTCAGAGGCGTCCTGTCCTACTTTGAAGACGATATCATCATAGGATCAGGAAATGAGTCAAAAAGAGCGAATAGGTTGGATTCTGACACCATATCCTAACGATAGGCCGAATGATGAATCCCCCAACCAGGCTTCAAATTTGAAGCCTTCAGAGCCCTTCAAAGGCCATTTTAAACGTCATAGAAGGCCACAAAAAATTTTCCCATGCAAAAAAAATTTAGTTTCATTTCTACCACTTCAATAATGAAATTGAGTAAGCATGAGTAAATTTGCAACAGAAGGGCGGCTAAAAAAATTGCCTTTCCAGGGATTTTGATTCAGTGCACTATGGGAAATTCCGGACTCGGAGTATGCCCAAGTGCCCTTGAATAGTCGGATGATGGATGATGGATGAGGATCTTGGTCCCAATCGACACGGACCACGGTGGGCCACTGGGATGCCTAGTGTCAAGTTCAACCCGATGATTCAAGATTATGCCTCGGGATTCGATGTTCACTTTCAAAGAATTTCATGACATTGGCATGCATTAATGATTCACCAACTTCATTAAATCTTGGTATGAGATGATGCCACTTGCCAACTCGGTTTTCCATCTGTCATCTTATTGTACATCAAGTCACGTGATCTCGCAACTTATAAGTCACTTGAGTATTTGAGTATATGATGTGAAATTAAATTCTCATATGAGCCATATCTATGGATGGTGAATTGATTTGATAACCCTCCATTATCAATGCTCTGCACGGAAAAACTAATGTTGTTGTTTTTTGGGTTACAACTTACAAGTTGTAATTTACAATGTCTTGAGCAATCTTTTCTATATTTGAATCTAACCTGGTCCAATGGGTATGTAAGTTTCCAGACCAGGGTTTCACCCAGTGCTAGACATTTCTATTATGACCACCACAAGACAGGGATGACGAATCTTTGGTAGAAGGATAGCAGCACGCGACCCTTTGTTTGTGCTCACGAATCATATCCTATACTAGTTAGTCTAGGATTCTAGGATTTATTCCAATTTCCATTCATTTACTCGAGTTAGAATCATTCAAATTAGCACTCGTAGTCTCTCACTGTCCACCTAGGCTACTTAGTCTACCTGTCTCATTGGAGGAAGGGGGTTAGGCAGTAGAGACAAAGGAAACTAGAATGGAGGGCCATCTAGAGAGAAGGGTTATACAATATGCATATAGTCAGCTCTAAGCGAAATGAAAGAATTTGTCATATACCTAACTGAAGATTGTCATTACTTAATCTGTCGGGATGCTTACGTGGTAACTCTTGCGCCTGAGCTGTTTATGAGGGCTTCCTGTGATGACAATGGCTACGATTTGGAGAGGCTCGTTTCCATCATTATACCACTAATGAATTGGTCCTACAAATATCGCTATTACTTCTCCCCTACTCACTCACCTCACCTTTTGACTTGAGTCCTCTTCTTCTTCTTCCTATTCCTCCCGTGGGCTCTCTGATCTACGCCATGAGCACCCTCATAATGAAGAATGATCTCTAAAAGTCGCTGGAGACCTCGAAAAAACAATACCCAGTTTTCCCTTACCTGCACAGATATATCTATGTTATGTAGATGCAATTATAAAATGGTTTTTTTTGTAATCATGTGAAATACAAAAACATGCATTCTCCGACCTCGGGCAAGGTAAACCAACTCCGTAGCACTGAGATATTGTGGAATTTAGATGTCGTTGCTTCCAATCATCTTTCTGTAGAAGGAAACCATTTCACACTCTATTTCCTCGTTGTCTTCTACGGTGGACAACTCGAAGGTTCCACCTTTGTCACAGGTAGGAGCAAGAGAACCAAAGGTAGAATGTTGGGTAGGCTAGATTGAGCTTCCCCGAACTTAAAGAGATTGGCAAAGTTTGTGGAAAATAAACATTATTTTGGGTTTACGAGTATAGGACAGCTGGAAGTCGGGACTCAGGCTCTCAACTCTCCAATTCTATGCTTCAGTGTCTCCCTAACTTCTATTTCCTCTAGAAGATTATGCAGAGCTAAGATGTCGACTTGGTTGTCGTGAATTTATAGGTATGTATAGCATTTTGCACTTGTGTAACATTTTATATGTGGATAAAATTTAAATGTGTTGCTTGTTGGATTTCCTTTTGGTTCTATAAATATAAGGGTTTAAAATTTCTCCATCCAAATTGTTGTTTGAAATTTGTAATGTATTATCTAACTGTGTCCTCCAGACTAAGTCTTGAATACTCAATAGATGTAACTTTGAAAAACCCAATATTTAAATGAAATCAAAACCAAAATAGTGTATAGTTTTCATAGTCTAGGACCACAACTTTGTTTGGGCGGAGGAGCAAGAAGAAAGAGCATTGTATTTGAGTTCCAAATCTATCAATGTTATTTATCTATCGTGAATTGTAAATATTAGGTTGAAAGAAAGAACAATATTTGAATACAAGTGTTTGAATTATTCCAATTTCCTTAATGAAATCCAAAGGTTGAAAGGATAAAATATTTAACAACCGACGTTGTAAATGTTGTAGACTCTGACCCCTTCGTTTTCCTGTCATCCTTCTAATAATGGAAATAAGAAGTACAAATTGTCTACCAATATATCTAAACAAGGGAATCCCTCGACGGGCGTTCATGAATGAGGGACTAGGAGTGCAGTGAGCTAGAAAAGAACATGATTTCAACATCCTCGCTGTCGCAAGCCTCCCAAACGTGTGTTTATGATTCATCTTCCTTATTGACTATGGTAGACACTAGACACCCAACTTGTAGTGATATTTGTTGGAGAATTTTAAGTTTTTCCTTAGAGTGGACTAATAAATACTTAACCTTTTCGATAGGGTTGATAAACTTGATATAGATTGGAGGGACTATACATAATCTACCTAAAATTGGGGCTTTTGATTGATCACTTCAAATTGGGGTATAAACTCGATATACGTTAGAGGGACTATCCACAATCCACCTAAAATTGGGGATTTTGTTTGATCACTTTGAACTGAGCATCTGGGGAGGACATGATTCAATTCTAAAAATAACCGTTGAATTTAGGGTTAATAAAAAAAGTTGCTTCCTGAAAGCATTAGGTGTTACATTCTAAGTTTTTTCTTTTAGGCAGGCCCAATCACACTTGACCAATAGAGCCACCATCAAGCGGAATCAATCCTCCATTCAAAGGTCCTTCCAAATTCCAATGCCTTAATTTATCAACGACCTAACAACCGAGTATTTCACCGGCCCGGCAGAGTTGCCCCTTATCTAAGTTCAAAAAACTATATTCTCCAAGGACTAGGAGAGTAGAGACTGCTTTAGAAATGTATGGACTCTCATTAGCTAAAATAATAATGATTTAGTATCTGCGCATGTGTCTCCATATTTGTATGAGATCTTTCTCCATGACATGAATGGCGGAATATGTCTCAATGGTTTCTAATGTGAATCGTGTGAGGTCCATAGAGATGTGAATTATAGGTTTCCACACAATAATAGAGTGTGCAATATAGTCATCTCTTGTGTGCTCTTGGAGGTTAAATAAATAGTTGTTGCTCCTAAAACATTTAGGTGTTGATAATGATTTTCTTTTCAATTTCCGTTTTACAATTAGTTTGTGTGCCTCTGAAAGCCATAAACCATAACATAACAAAAGAAAATCGAAAGTTTAAAATAGTTGATATTTGTTGGAGAATTTGAAGTGTTTCTGTAAAATTACTAGGATAATCTGTCAATATTGGAGAGACCTGTTTTTTTTATTTATTTCCAATTTCTAGGATTTATATAATTAAGGGTATAGAAGGTATTTACTTTATGAGGATATCCCCTACATTAGGGAGGCCACATGAATAAGAACGTGTAATGTATGCATTGGATGTAAACCATTTCAATTTGTATTGAATTTGGTTCTTTCTTTGTGCTCCCTCCCTTACTATAATCTACCTACTCACCTACTCTTGCATATGTCATGGATAGATAGATTTGTTCATGAATAGATAGATTGAACCATTATAGGCACTACGGGCATTTCAACTCAATTTCATTACATTATAGGAACTACATGCGCTGAAAGCAATATATACGGAGAGGAGAGTTTGTTATTACATAAGTAAGATAACTTGTCTTTCATGGTGCATTTAACCTAGAGGGGTATATCTCCCTCTTACTATTGTGACTAGTCTCAATGACTATTCCTTTGGGATATGCACTTATTGCTTCAAAATGATTTTATTTTAATTTCCAATTTCCAATAAGTTTGTGTACATTTGAAATTGACCATAAACTATAAGTTATAATAGACAAAAAAAATTACCTTTGAATATGAAAATAATAAAAGATCAGATGAATTGCTTTAAAAAAATGTTTTTTTACCATAATTGAAATGATTTACATTGTTCAAAGTGATTCCTCTCTTCAATTATTGCACTATTCTTTAATTAAATCCAGGTTGAATTGTATTAAAAAAAGATTAGATAGCAATACAAGATTAGTTGTAGGAGATTAATCTTAAAGTTTTATTTATTTTTATTAGAATTATGTCTTTTAGGTTATACTAGAGTAAATGAGATATGATAATTTAGGTTACTTTTTTACATTAAATGTTTCTTAGGTTATGGCCAATAACCCACTAATTATTAAAAATTTCTCTTAAATTATTCTTTTATATAAAAATTTGTAGTATTTCTAGGTTATAATTAGATATTACATTTAGTTCTGTATTTTATAAAAAATAGGTTAAGTAATTCACAATTTATTCCTTAAGAAAAATATTTGATATTAATAAATTTAATTTAGACTTATATTCTATTCTAAGTTTAGAATCATTTTACCAATTTAGGGTGTTTGTTTTAATCACAACTTAGATTTCCTCATTATCTAGCTTAACATTTGTAGGGTTTGGGTTTGGTCTTAGTTATATAGTCGACATTATTTATTTCCTAGTTTTCTCTTGAAATGTGTTGTTAAAGATATATTAATAAATCTTTATTCATTATTCAACTCGACTCATTGTCGGCGATTACCTTGCATACCACTCCTCAAACCTATCAAACTAGAATTTAAGAGAAGAGATTGTAAATATGTTTTTTGTCAAAATGACATTTTTGAATCATGTAAGTTTCACAAAGAGATTACAGTATATAATAGTCCTTGTTTTTTGTCTAACATTTTTACATAAATTTAATATGGAATTTTGAAAAGATAATTGTTGAAGCCCTCTCAAACTCCTTCTCGTGTGAGATCCAGATACTAGTAAGATCCACATTGAAGTTTGAAGGATACTTTTTCAATGTGTTTGAATAATTAGTAGATGCACTGAGTTTTGAAAAGAGAAATGGGAATCCCTATCAATCCCTCTCATTTGACATCATATGTTAGTAGACTCAAGACTAAAGTTTGAAGGATAAATTTTCAAGTGTTCTAATACTTAGGTTTATTATGGTGAAGACGATGCTTAGGGATTAGGTGGAGTTTGAAATTGAATGGCTAGTTACTCACTAAGTGGGTCCATATGGACAAACATATAAATTAGCTTTGTGATAGTATTTGTAACTTTTTTTGGCCATTAATGGAAACATGGATTGGAAAAAACTTCATGTAATGTAAAATGTCATGGAAAAGTTATTCTTCTATTTTTTTTACTTTTATGTTGTTTCTTTAAACCATTGGTTATGGTAATGATCAAGTGGTCACAACAAGGATAAACAATTTTAAATCTCATAGGGATGTACAATGTTAGAAGTACAATAGTTTTGGGAAGATATCTTGGCACTCAACAAAAATCATCTTTTCAGTTTTTATTCTTAATGTTAGGGATCTGATGATTGATCTCTTTTGGCCTTATAACATAGCACTTATAGTAGTGGAGCTCTTCTCAAAACAATTCTAGACACAAATAAGCTTTGGTACCTCATGAGCCTACTTTCATCCCCAATTTCATATTATGCATTCAGATAAGATTGCTAGTAGTTCTCCACTACTGGAATCACTTTGGCATGATAAGAAAAAAACATTTCCCCTCACAAAATAAACAGGCCAAAAAAATGCAATACAAAAAACCAATACTCCTAATGGTTCTCGCTATGGTCACATTAATTAACAAAACAAGTGCACCAATCTTTTTCTAAATGGTCTTTTTTCCAATCTCATCTTTGATTATGGGTACATTTTCGTCACTCTCAACCTTTATTTTAGTCTCTCCTCCTCTAATCTAACTCTTGGACATGATAAATCCCCCATAAAAAGAATTTGGACGTGATAAATCATCATATACATGGTTTACCTCACTAATTCTAAGTAAAAGTTGAATCACTTGGGATTTCTTCATGTTATCATTTTTTTTCTATACACTGTTTTTAATAAATAATAAAATTTTGTTATAAACTTTCAGTTTCAAATGAAAAGAATGATTTATTTTTACATGTAAACATTGAAGGGTTCAATTTCTCACAACCCTTCAAAGTGAAATGGGACCCTGCCCTTCAAATTTGATCCCTTCCCCCAACTACCCACAACATTGCACTCATTTCGATGACTAGAGATTTCATCACCATACATTGCACTCATTTCGATGACTAGAGCTTTCATCACCATTGTTCGATAGTTCAAAATTTGATTTTACCTCATCCACTAAACAAAAAATTACGGGTTTTTGCCATGAATTATCGTAACAGTCCACTAGGTGATCACAAATCTCTTCCATGACGAGAATCCTTACCATCTATGAAGGAAAAAGTAAACCCTAGCTCACAGATCTCCAAACCCTAGCTATCGGCATTTCTCCTCCTTGTTAATCTCCTATCAACATGATACGAAAATACCTCTTCAAATCTTGTTATTATATGTTGCTTAAGAAATTGAGCAACCACTCATTCGTTAACCATTGTGATTGAGATGGGTTCTAACTATCATGTATGATAGTCACTAGTCATTAGAATGAATTTATGCCATGGAGGAATTTGAGTTTAGTTCTCTGACCACATCAAGGTCCCATTGTTCAAATGATTGTTCTATATGAATTCATGAGATGTTATGGTAATGCAAAATTATTCTCTTTTATTGCTTTTGTTTGATAAGTGGGACGCTTCCTAATATGAGCATGGAGTCTTTGAATAATGAAGGCTGATAGTATTCCATCCTTAATAATTTATGACATGTGGCATCCTCCAAGTAATGGTTACCAACTAATTGCCTAAGAAAATCCACAGGGACCTTTTTGACATATATCATCTCTAAACGTCACAATAATACTCCATCATGGCTCTTTTGGAAAAAAAACACCATTGATCAAGTTGTACAATATGGATTTAAGGGTTAAAGCTCTTTTATTTGTCATCCATAGATTTTGGACTAGAGCCATGTTATAATAAAAACTTGAGATCAAGCAATGACAGGGATGGAATAAACATCAAAATACATGGAAGCTTCATTTTCCCAACCTTCTTTATCAACTTTGTCTTGAGATTCTATTATTAACTTGAAAATTCCCTAACCTTTTAACCAGTTTGACAATTTTAATACCCAATTCATACTCATTGATGGTTGTCTTTAAATTTCCACATTTCTATACTAACTCCTTTCGGACAAATAAGTATATTGTAGTAAAGTGTGCGGCCATGATAACTAGATGTGATTCTTAATAACACTTGGTATGATTTTTTAACAACTTTGACTAAAGTCTATGCTTTCTTTTCAACAACTATGTAATTGAGCTCAAATCCTTGCAATCTTGCATTCATAAAAGATAGGGAATGCTCAAAGTCAAAAGTACACATAAAGAAGTCCCAATTGTAGTCGGACTAATGAAGGCGAGGGCATTCACAATGACTCATTTAATTTTCTAAAAAATAAGCTTTTCAACTATAGTATAACGGAGTGTGGCATTTTTCAGCTTTTATGGATCCAATTAGCCTTAGTCTTTTCTGGATCCAATTATATTCCTTTTTTAAAAAGTAATGTGGCCTAATAAATGTTCTTTGGTAACGATATGTACTTTTGAAGATTAACCATTCAAAGATTTGCCAAGGTGACGTGTATAGTCAGAACATTTCTTCGAGAAAGTTGTTATATCATCCATGTAAATGACCATGCTTTTAGTGATTAACCCCTAAAAAGAGATATCCATCCCGAGTTGGAAAGTTTTACTAACATTGAATAAATTGAAGGGCATTCTCTTGTAGAGCCCCCTACTGGGTCTCCTTTAGTTTTAATTACAGTCAGAAAATTCACTATATATATATAGTTTGAAATCTATAATTATGTTTTATCTACTTGATCACAGCATATAAACTTTCAAAATTTAATAAACAGAATTTACCATATAAACTTTTAAAATTTAATAAACAGAATTGGCCATAATACTGCTGGAAAATACCTGTAGATAGCTAGTAGATCCACCGTTGTTGCTGTCCTTGCTTGCTGTTTCTCCTTGCTTTTCCCTGGAGCCAAAAGTCCTTCCCAAGCTTTGAAACTCAACCAGCCCAAACCAGTTTTGCCACCCTACCAACTGGCGAGGTCTCACCGACCACACAGCTCCAAAGGTACCCCTTTGGACCCCCGAGCCCAAACCGAGTACAAGCCCTACTGTTGTATCCCCTCAAAAGAACAATCTCCAACAAGAATCCCTTCCTTGCAGCCCTCTTCTCCCAAAACTTCTCCAAAAAAAACTAAGGTAAGAATCCTCCCTTTCTCCTCCCTCCTTTCTCCCTTTTATCTCCATGTTTGCCAACCTCCCCCATTACTACCCCTATCTTCATCATAAATTTTATCCAACCCCCTTCCATCTACCATTTGAGCCCTCAACTTGGACTTGGAATAATTTGAAATAATTTAAGTTGACTTGGACAAATTTAATATTGCAAGGTGTTGGTTGGGTTACTTCCCAACCATAACTTTTAATTCAATTGACTTTAATCCTTTTATTTAATATTTATTTATTACCTTATCCAAATTAATTTTAATTAATCTTAATGATCATTAATGGAAATATTTACCACCTTCACTAGTCAAACCTTAATTATAGTTAAACTTAATTAACATAATTCATAATTATTTAACACTTATAAACAAGTTAATATTAGCCTTAGTTAGGACTAACTAATCGACATTCACACTCAATTGACATGTATTTTAATAATAATATTATTAAGAGACCTTAATCATTATGAACATTTATTTAAAATTTACAATCAAATTAATAGCAGTCTTATCAACACTAATTAACCCTAATCATCATTATTAACTTTAATCGACATCATTTACATTGATCAACAATAGTTAATTACTAACGACAGTAATTAATATTTAG
The DNA here is from genome assembly GCA_001517045.1 of Pseudotsuga menziesii. Classification (NCBI taxonomy): domain Eukaryota; kingdom Viridiplantae; phylum Streptophyta; class Pinopsida; order Pinales; family Pinaceae; genus Pseudotsuga; species Pseudotsuga menziesii. The sequence goes on from LPNX010220487.1 coordinate 893,436, forward strand.
CGACACTAATTGACATTATTACTCAACAACATTTCATGCAATTCATAATATGTAGGCGAGTTATGTAAGCGTAGTTACTGCTTACATTCCTCACGTAAGTACACTAAAAGTAATAATTCTCATACATCAATCATAATCAAGGAACTTTATTATTTACCGACACATGTTTTAGCATAGTTTACAAGTTATGATCCATTAGCTTACTGAAATCCATGTTACGACAATTCATACATCACTAATTTACGACACATACTAATCAAGGGTTTTACACACCTACAGTTAGATCTTGTTTTCACCCCTACTTCACGCTACATCTATCTACCTACATCATTATTAACTTCCACATCCTATCCTGTCCTCTGCTGGACTACCCTGGAATGTCAAGCAATGACCGGTTCCAGCTAGAACCCGTAAGCGGAAGTGTCGACCACATCGACCAAGCTTCCCCAGCAGGCAACCACCAGTCATCATCACACACCTTGGGGAGCGCGCCGTAGCACAGCCCTCCCATGACTCTGGGTTTCGGGGATAAACGGTGGGTAAATCCTCCACCCCCCTAATGGAACAAGGGACTATGTCTACTCGACATAACAACAGCGTGGCACTTGTACTCGGTCTGTCATCATATAACCGATCTGGGCGGTTGAGTTTCCTGGAACTCTACCCCACCAATGTCATGACATACATCATAATAAATAGCATAATAGCCATATGAAAGTAAATAATGCATCATTCGCATACCATTTATCTTTAGAAGTCCATGTCCCCGAGGTCCTCCCACCTCGTAGG